>JAOVVG010000050.1:2513475-2525462 GCA_028566375.1 Leptodoras nelsoni | reverse complement strand
AAACAGGTGCTTAGTCTATGTCTTGGTGTGCATAGATGCATATCACTTAGTGTGCATTTATAATTTGCATAATCTGAAGGGTGCACTCAGAGAATCAAAATAAGCAGGTGTTTATCCTACAGTATCTCTTAGTATGTATGACTAGAGATTTTCTTTTTAAAATAAGCATGATTAGTGTTTTGGATATACAAATTCACTAAAATGTACTCTTCTCAGAAATTCCTGATATTGAATTACCTGAAGAACTGAAGAAAACCATTTGTCTGAGAGCTGGTAGCACTTTACGTCTAAATGCAACCATACTTGGAAGACCACTGCCAGTTGTTACCTGGAGAAAGTCTGGCATAGACCTTCAGTCGCGAGGATACATTGATACAACAGAGAGCACTACGACTTTAATAGTGGAGAAGGTACACCGTTATGATTCTGGAAAATACATAATTGAGGCTGAAAATCCATCTGGCAAGAAGACAATTACCATTCTTGTCAAGATATACGGTAAGAATACATACACGCATACACACACACACACATATATATATATATACACACAACTACACACACTTTATTTATTTATTTATTTACATTTAAAATGATTTATGTCCATTCCAGATTCCCCTGGTCCATGTGGTTCAGTCAAAGTCAAGGATTACACTAAAGAATCAGTTGTCATTACATGGGATGTCCCTACTATCGATGGAGGGGCCCATATCAACAACTATATTATTGAGAAACGTGAAGCTTCAATGAAATCTTATAAAACAGTGACGATGGAATGCAAAAAGACGTTGTACAGAATCACTGGGTTAGAGGAAGGAACTCGATACTTCTTCAGAGTACTTCCTGAAAACATCTATGGTGTTGGAGAACCTTGTGAAACCAGTGATTCTGTGCTGGTGTGTGAAATTCCATCTGTTCCTCAAGATTTGCACGTCATTGACATTACAAAGTCCACTGTGATTCTTGGGTGGGAGAAACCACTTTACGATGGTGGCAGTAGACTTACTGGTTATATTATTGAAGCCTGCAAGAAAGGAACTGACCGATGGATGAATGTTGCGAATGTAAGAGCGGCAGTGTTTCAGCACACGATAGATTCTCTAAATGAGAACGAGCAATACTTATTCAGAATCAAAGCTGAGAACAGCAGGGGGGTCAGTGAGCCCAGAGACCTGATGACTCCTGTAACTATTCAAGAACAGAGAGGTATGCTATTATTAACTTGTGTTTTAAATATAGTTAAGTAATAAATTAATCATTAGATATACATGATTTTAAAATGTTGTATTTATTTTACAGTTATGCCAAAGATTGACCTGACTAGCATTCCTCAAAAGATTGTAAGTGTCCATGCTGGCAAGCCAATCGTCCTCAGTATTCCCATCGCTGGAAGACCTGCACCAGCTTGCTCATGGTTCTTCGCTGGAATTAAGATGAAGGACAAGCTTGATCGTATTAAAATTGAGACAACCGCTAAGTGCACTACACTAACGGTTCGTGAAACTACTCTTGATGATACTGGTGACTATACTCTTGAAGTAAAGAATATCACAGGAGTTGCTACAGAAATCATCAAAGTCATCATTCTTGGTGAGAACAACATCTTACCTCGTCCTAAATTCTATCATTAAACCAGTGTTCCAGTGTTTCCAGTGCAGTTGACCTAATGAACTGACCTAATGCACCCCATTTGCAGATAAACCTGGCATCCCAGTTGCGCCCATGAGAATTGATGGAATTGATGCCACATCTGTAACATGCAGCTGGGAGCCACCAGAGAAAGATGGAGGTGCCAATGTCAGTGGCTATGTAGTTGAGCAACGAGATGCTCATCGACCTGGTTGGATGACTATTTCTGAATCTGTCACAAGACCCACATTCAAATTCACAAGACTTACTGAGGGAACAGAATATGTATTCCGTGTGGCTGCAACAAATCGTTTTGGCATTGGTGCATTCCTTCAGTCTGAAGTTGTTGAATGCAAGAGTCCCAAGAGTAAGTCTATCTATCTATCTATCTATCTATCTATCAATATAGATAAAGTAATTAATAATGAATAGAAAAACCGGATCATTAATATCATGTACTGTTATCTTCTACAGCTGTTCCAAGTGCGCCAAGCACACCTGAAATATTTGATGTGTCTCATGAGGGTATGACACTCACTTGGACACCACCAGAAGATGACGGTGGTTCCTCAGTGGCTGGCTACATCATTGAGCGTAAAGAAATTAGATCTGACAGATGGGTGCGCATCAATAAGAATCCAGTGACAATGACAAGATATAGATCAACCGGACTAATTGAAGGTCTTGAATACGAGTACAGAGTGACAGCTATGAACTCTAGAGGCACCGGCAAACCGAGTCTGAGCTCAAAACCAGTGATTGCAATGGATCCTATTGGTATGTACAAAGGAATAGTCATGCAATGTACTAGCCTATGAGACAACATTTGAACAAATATTAAACATTTACTATTTCTTCTTACATAGAACCTCCAGGCATACCTTTGAACCCAAGAGTCACAGATACTACCAGGACTTCTGTATCATTGGCATGGTCTCCCCCAGAGGAAGAGGGAGGTGCTGTCATCATTGGTTACCTGATAGAGATGCAGAAAGTTGACCAGATTGAATGGACCAAATGTAACACAACTCCAACAAAGATTTGCGAATACACATTAACGCATATGCCCCAAGGTGCTGAGTATAAGTTCCGTGTGATGGCATGTAATGCTGGTGGACCTGGAGAACCAGCTGAGATTCCAGGAGTAGTTAAAGTCACAGAAATGCTTGGTAAGAATTCAAATTAGCATTGTAAACTATGTCTGTTCTATGTGACTGAGAGTGCATTAGTGCTAAAACAACCTGCATTCATATTTCAGAATATCCTGATTATGAGCTGGATACAAAGTACCAGGAGGGCTATATCGTCAGACAAGGTGGAGTAGTCAGACTCTCTGTGCCAATCAAGGGAAAACCATATCCAATCTGTAAGTGGACAAAGGAAGGGCGTGATATTTCTCACAGAGCTATGATTGCTACCAATGAAGAACGTACAGAGCTAGTAATCAAGGAAGCTCACAGGGACGACACTGGAACCTATGATCTTGTGTTGGAGAACAAATGTGGAAAGAAAGCAGTTTACATCAAGGTTAAAGTTATTGGACGCCCAGATCCACCCGAAGGCCCTCTGGAATTTGATGATATTCAAGCTCGTTCTGTAAGAGTGAGCTGGAGACCACCATCAGAGGATGGTGGCTCAGATATTCTTGGGTACATTGTGGAGAGACGTGAGGTACCAAAGGCAGCATGGTACACTGTGGACTCTCGAGTGGTTGACACTTCACTAGTGGTCAAAGGACTGAAAGAAAATGTTGAATACCACTTCAGAGTTTCAGCAGAGAACCAGTTTGGAATTAGTAGATCTCTCAAATCTGATGAATCTGTTATACCAAAGACACCACTCTGTAAGTATTTTTGATATTTAAAAAGTTAAAAAAAAAAACTTATTAATGCTTGTTTTATATTAATAAACCAGGTCATTCATATTGCTTTTGTATTTTTTAATATTAGGTCCACCTGAGCCTCCTAGCTTCCCTCCAGAAATTATGGATGTCACAAAAACCACTGTAGGTTTGTCTTGGTCAAGACCAAAGGATGATGGTGGCTCTCGTGTCACTGGATACTATATTGAAAGAAGAGAGTTGTCGACTGAAAAATGGGTGCGTCACAACAAGACTCACATCACAACCACGATGTATACTCTCACCGGCCTTATCCCTGATGCAGAGTATCAGTTCCGTGTGATTGCTCAGAATGACATTGGTCAAAGTGAGCCTGGTCCTGTATCTGAAGCAGTTTTCTGCAAGGATCCATTTGGTGAGTAGCATGTACTCCGACTTTCAAAGAAAATGTACCAAAATCTTGTTGGTGCCTAAGATCTAATTACTTAATTCTCTTTCTTTAACTAGATAAACCAAGCCAACCAGGTGATATTGATATCATCTCAGTAACCAAGGATTGCATCACCATACACTGGCTGCGTCCAGAATCTGACGGTGGCAAAGAAATTCTTGGATATTGGATTGAGTTTAGACAAGCAGGTGAAAGTGCCTGGAAAAAGTGCAACAAAGAGCGTTCGAAAGACAGGCAGTTTACCATGGGAGGTCTCATGGAGGCAACAGAATATGAGTTCAGAGTGTTTGCTGAAAATGAAACTGGATTGAGCAGACCCCGTAGAACTGCCATGGGCATCAAAACCAAACTGAGTGGTATGTTGAATAGATGAGCCATGATATGAGCCATGTATATTACTTTACTGTTGATTGACAGTGCATAAATGTGATGTGCATTCTATTTTATTTTAACAGTTGGAGAAGCACCAAGTATAAAGGAAGAAATGAAAGATACTACCACTAAACTGGGAGAATCTGGAACACTGATTTGCCAGATAATTGGAAGACCTCTTCCAGAAATCAAGTGGTATAGATATGGAAAGGAACTGACTCAAAGCCGTAAATACAAAATGAGCTCTGATGGCAGAAGTCATTCTCTAACAGTTTTGACAGATGAACAAGAAGATGAAGGTTTGTACACTTGCCGAGCCATCAATGAGGCTGGTGAGATTGAAACCAGTGGCAAGCTTCTTTTGCAGGCTGCACCCCAATTTCATCCTGGATTCCCATTGAAGGAGAAGTACTATGCAGGCTGTGGAACAAGCTTACGTCTCCATGTTGTCTATATTGGACGTCCAATTCCTCAAATAATGTGGTTTTATGGCAAGAAACCTCTAAATCCATCAGAGAATGTTATTATTGAAAACACAGAGAATTATACTCACTTGGTTGTCAGAAATGTTCAGCGCAAGACAAATGCTGGCAGGTATAAGGTGCAACTGAGCAACAAATTTGGAACAATTGATACAGTGCTACGTGTTGAAATCCAAGGTAAGTTAAAGACTAATTTGTTTTGATTTGCATTTATTGAACAAAATTGAAATTGGAGAGCTGAGGTATATATTTTCAACACTGTTACTCTCATTCCAGATAAGCCTCTGATTCCTGAAGGGCCAATTATTGTTGAAGGCCTCTTGAAGAACTCTGTAATCATAAGTTGGAAACCACCTAAGGATGATGGTGGTTCAATGATCACAAACTATATTGTAGAAAAACGTGAAGCAAAAGAGGGAGAGCAATGGCATCTTGTGTCATCAGCCGTCTCAGGAACCACATGCCGCATACCAAATCTAAATGAAAGTTCTGGATATTACTTCCGTGTTTCTGCCCAGAATCAGTATGGTATTAGTGAGTCATTAGAGATTCCTGCTGTTCTCATCATCAAGAGCCCATATGGTAAGTGGAAGGAATTGCTGCCAACTTCCATCGTATCTGTATACAAGAACATTAGAAAGCAAAAATGAATAAGAAATGACATGCTCACAATTTTGTTTTTCAGAAAAACCTGGAATCCCACAACATCCAGTGGTTACTTCAATCACAAAGGATTCCTGTGTTGTGTCATGGAAACCGCCACCCAGTGATGGAGGTGCTAGAATTAAGACTTACTATCTAGAGAAGAGAGAGAAGAAACAGAACAAATGGATTGCTGTTACAACTGAAGAAATTCATGAGACATGCTATACTGTTAAAGGCCTTATTGAAGGCTTTGAGTATGAATTCCGTGTCAAATGTGAGAACATTGGCGGAGAAAGTGACTGGAGTGAGATTTCTGAACCTGTCGTTCCAAAGTCAGACACAGCTCCTCGTGCTCCATTCTTTAAAGAGGAACTGAGAGATATGTGTGTTAAATATAAAGCCACTGCTACCTTTGTTACTAAGGTCATTGGATATCCCAAGCCAATGGTAAAATGGTACAAGAACGGCAAAGAAATTTTACCAGATGGTGAGAAAGTCAAGATCCAAGAATTCAAAGGAGGCTACTACCAACTTGTCATCACTAACGCAGATGAGAATGATGTGGCTGTTTACCAAATTAGAGCCACAAATCAGGAAGGATCGATCTCTACAACTGTAACACTTGATGTTGAAGGTATGATTGCTTTGAGTTTTCACATCTGTCATTATAATGCAATTGGTCATGGCCTTCTTCTATATATTGCTAACACTATCAGCTAGTACAGTACATTAAAGTTTTATTCTCTTTTCCAGTTCCTGCCAAGGTTCACTTGCCACTACATCTACAAGGTATGGGAGCTGTTCATGCTCTTCGTGGTGAGATGGTGACTATCAAGATTCCAATCAGTGGTAAACCTGATCCTGCAGTAACATGGCAGAAGGGACAAGAAATACTGAATAACACAGCACATCATCAAGTGATTGTAACAAGATCCTTCACATCCCTTGTGTTCCAAAAGGGTGTGCAAAAGAAAGATGCTGGTTACTATATAATTTGCGCCAAGAACAGATTTGGTGTTGATAAACAGACAGTTGAACTCAATGTTGCTGATGTACCTGATCCACCTAAGGATGTTAAAGTCAGTGATATTGGAAGGGATACCATCACACTCACATGGACTCCTCCAAATGATGGTGGAAGTGATATCATCAGCTACATAATAGAGAAGTGCCCAGTATCAGGTGATAGGTGGATTCGTGTTGCCCAGACATCTGAATCGCAATATACTGTAATGAGCCTTTTTGGTAAGACCAAATACCAGTTCCGTGTTGTTGCGGAAAACAGATTTGGTCTGAGTAACCCATCTGTGCCAACTGAACCTGTAACAGCAAGAGAAGACAAGTTAGCTATTAGAAATTATGATGAAGAAGTGGACGAAGGAAGAGAAGTTACAAAAGGAGAAGCACCTCATTCCAAAGTTAAGAATCTGCCATCTCTTTATAAAATCTCTGAGGAACTAGGAAGATATGGACACTTTGGAATAGTTCATCGTTGTGTTGAAATTAGCTCCAAGAAGACTTTCCTGGCTAAACTCATTAAAGTGAAAGGGGCTGATAGAGAGCTGGTTGCAAGAGAAATTGAAACCCTCAATATTGCAAGGCACAAGAATTTATTGTATCTTCATGAATCCTTTGATAGCTTGGAGGAATATGTTCTGATCTATGAATTCATATCAGGGATGGACATCTTTGAACGTCTTGGAACTAATTTTGAACTCACCGAGCGGGAAATTGTTCTGTACCTGAGACAAGTTTGCCAGGCTCTCAAGTTCCTGCATGGCCTCAACTATGGTCATTTTGACATAAGACCTGAAAACATTGTCTACACTACAAGAAAGAGCAGTACAATCAAGATCATTGAAATGGGCCAAGCCAGGCTGCTGACACCTGGAGAAAATATCAGAATTCAGTTCACAGCACCTGAGTATTATGCACCTGAAGTCCACAATAGTGATTTTGTTAGCACTGCTACAGACATGTGGTCAGTCGGAGTTCTCGCATATGTCCTCCTTAGTGGACTCAATCCATTTGCTGCTGAATCAAATCAAAAAATGATTGAACACATTTCCAATGCTCAATACATATTTGATAGTGAGGCCTTCAAATACACCAGTCTCGAAGGCATGGACTTCATTGACAGGCTTCTAACTAAAGAACTCAAACTTCGTATGACTGCATCTGAGGCTCTGGAACATCCTTGGCTCAAGATGAAAATAGAAAACATTAGTTCTAAAGTCATCAAGACCTTAAGACACAGACGATATTACCAGTCACTAATGAAGAAGGAGTGGACAACTGTTATTTCAGCAGCTCGTGTTGCCTATGGTGGTGGTTACAGAAACCAGAGAAATGTCACATTTGGCAGAGTGAAAGTTGGACATCCAGAACAAGGCCTGAGAGCAGGTCCTGTCTTGCATGGCTCTGCTGAAGAAGGTGGTCATGTTCGTTTTATGTGCAACATTGAAAACTATGACAAGACCACCGAGGTGACATGGTACTTTGGCTCTCGTAAATTGACAGCAAGTCATAAGTATGAAATCAGCTACGCCAATGGAGTTGCAAGCATATATGTGAAAGACATTGAAGAATGTGATGATGGGCTATACAGATGCAGGATTGTTACCGAAGAGAAGGAGGACAATGCCTATGCAGAGCTGTTTGTTGAGAGTGTGAGGTCCTATCGAGAATATTTCCTGGGACGTTCACTCAAGAAACCCAAGCGTAGAATTGATAGAGACAAGGTTCTACAAAGGCCACCAGAGTTTACTCTGCCACTGTACAATTGTACAGCATATATCGGACAGGATGTGCGCTTTGGTGTAACAATAACTGTTCATCCAGAGCCACATGTTACTTGGCTGAAGGCTGGACACAGAATCAAACCTGATCCTACAAAATACACATTTACAACGGACAAGGGTCTTTATCAGCTAATGATTCACAACATTGAGCCTAGTGATGATGCTGAATATACTGTTGTAGCAAATAACAAGTTTGGTGAAGACAGCTGTAAGGCACGCTTAACAGTAACACATCACCCTGTTGTAGAGGACACAATGAGGCCAATGTTCAGACGCCTCCTAGCAAATATTGATTGTGTTGAGGGGGAGAGTGTCCATTTTGATTTGAGAGTGTCAGGAACACCGCAACCTACTCTGAAATGGGAAAAAGATGGCAAGCCTCTTGAATTTAGACCACAAGTTGAAGTTGTTCAAGAAGATGTGGGTTATTATGTCCTCCATATTAGAGAAAGTCTAATTGAGGATTCTGGTACCTACAGAGTTACGGCAACAAACTCCGCTGGTTCAGCAAGCTGCCAAGCTACGCTCAAAGTTGAACGTCTAACTTACGTTAGGAGGGAGTTCAAGAGTGTGGAAGATAGGCAGATATACATACAAAACCAAATAAAAAAGACACTAAAAATGGCAGAAGAATTCTCATCAGCAGAAGTGACTACACTTAATCCTGTAGCACAAGAGGCCCTGAAGGAAGCTGCTGAACTGTACAAACCTGCTGTGAGTACCAAGAATGTGCAGGGTGAATTTGATATATCTGACAAAGAAGATATGGAAATTAAGAGACTTAAAGAAGAGAGCAGGAAGATCAGAATGCCTTATGAAATTCCAGAAGCTCGTGTACATGATCCAACTGTTCTCGAGGAAGACATGAATATTAAACATTTTGTACCTTTATCCGATATGAAGTGGTACAAGAAACTTCGTGATCAATATGAAATATCGGAACGCATGGAGCGAGTTGTGCTGAAGAGACAGAAACGCATTAGACTTTCCAGATGGGAACAGTTCTATGTAATGCCACTTCCCAGAATCACTGATCAATACAGGCCAAGATGGCGTATTCCAAAGCTTACGCTAGATGATTTGGAAACTGTAAGACCAGCTAGGCGCTCACCATCTCCTGAGTCAGACATCTTCAGACAGAGAAGGCATTCCCTGGGTGATCTTTCAGATGAAGATTATCTGACAAAGAGGAAATATGAAGAAGAGAGGCAACAGCTTGAGGAGGAACTTGAACTTGGCTTTTCTGCCTCTCCTCCAAGTGGTAGCCCTGTTCGTTTTGAACTGCAAGCACTACGTCGTGCATCACCTAGGATTATGCACAAAGCTGAAGTGAAACACACAGAGGAAACAAAACTTGCAGTGACACCAATAAAACCCAGTGGTTCTCCACCTCCAATTTCCCATTTCATGAGAAGGAGGAGATCTTTGTCTCCAACGTATATTGAATTGATGCGTCCTGTCTCTGAACTGATAAAACCATCCCGGCCTCCAGTGCAATATGAAGGTGAGGTAATTGAAAGGAGATCACCCACTCCTGAGAGGACAAGACCACGTTCCCCTAGTCCTGTGTCTCCTGAAAGAAGATCATCAAGATCTTCTTCAAGATTTGAACGATCTGCAAGATTTGACATAATGTCTAGATATGAGGCAAGAAAAGCTGCTCTGAAATCTGAGCGCAAGTATCAAGTTGTAACACAACAACCATTTAGCCTTGACCATGCCCCACGCATCACAGTTAGAATGCGCTCACACCGTATACCATGTGGTCAGGACACTAAATTTACATTGAATGTCCAATCAAGGCCAGAAGCTGAGATCCAGTGGTTCCATAATGGACAACTGATTCTAGAGAGCAGCAAATACCACTTTACAAATATGACTGGTGTCTTGACCCTCCAGATTACAGATTGCCAAGCAGAGGATTGTGGCACATACCGTGCTGTCTGTACCAACTCAAAGGGAGAAGCCTCTGACTATGCAACACTTGATGTATCAGGAGGGGCATTTACTACATATTCGTCAAGACGCAAAGATGAGGAGGTTCCAACAGCATTTGTACCTGAAGTGTTAAAGACAGACTATTACCATATATCATCCATCAGGGCATCTTCTGCCTCAAGGACACATCTAGAGATCAAAGAAACAAAGACCAAATTTACTGAGAGACGCGAAGTTTCTGGGTTTGAAAAATATGAGTCTGAAAAACTTGCAACATCTCCTATCAGATATGCTTCTACTGAATACCTGTCATCTGCTTCATATTCATCCTCAGAACGACATGCATCAACTGAATATAAGGCAAAATCCTCAGTTGAGTCCTCAGCTACAGCAAGCATAGCCACTAAGAAAGTCAAAGCCACTTTATCAGCAAAAATACTCACCAAACCACATTCTCTAACAGTATCGTTGGGTGAGTCTGCAAGATTTACCTGTGATATTGATGGCGAGCCAGCACCTAGTGTCACATGGATGCATGGGCAACGTACTATAGTCAGTTCCCACCGTTTACATGTGACGACAACACAATACAAGTCTACATTTGAAATATCATCTGTAGAGTACTCTGATGAAGGCAGCTACACAGTAGTGGTAGAAAATTCAGAAGGAAGGCAAGAAGCAAAGTTTACATTGAACATCTACAAGCCAGCAACAAAAGAGGAAACTGTTGCACCATCCCCTCCAGTTAAATCTCCTGAGTCAGCAGTGAAGCCACATGAGCTTTCAGTGAAATCACCAGCAACTTCTGTAGAATCACCAGGAACTTCAGTGAAATTTCCTACACAACCTGTTATATCTCCAGAACCTTCAGTTAAGTCTCCAGAACCTTCGGTTAAGTCTCCAGAGCCATCGGTTAAGTCTCCAGAGCCACCAGTGAAGTCTCCAGAGCCTTTGGTGAAATCACCAGAACCCACTGGAGTCAAGACTCCTGAACCACGAATTAAGTCACCTGAGCGTATCAAATCGCCACTACGAGTCAAGTCTCCTGAGCCTGGTACTGCTGCTCCAAGAGTTAAGTCACCTGTCCCTCAGAAACCCTCAGAAGCAATTACATCCCCTCTTAGGGTTAAATCTCCCACAGCCGTAAAGTCTCCTGAACCAGTAACATCTCCTCCAAGAGTGAAATCACCAACACCAATTAAGTCTCCAGAGCCAATAACTTCACCACAAAGAGTTAAATCTCCCACAGGCATAAAATCACCAATATCAGCCAAGACTCCTGATCCAATGACACCAAAAAGGGTTAAATCTCCACCCACTGTGAAATCACCAATTCCATCAAAGGAAGCACCCCCAAAAGTTCTTCGGCAACTTAAAGCTGAGGCCTCTGAAGACAAGGTGAAGATGACCTGTGTCGTTGAAAGCTCTGTAAGGGAGGTTGTGTGGTACAAAGACAGCAGGAGACTTAGTAACAGTGACCATTATCAGATCCAGACTTCCGCTGATGGCACTTGCTGTCTCTATATATTGGATGTGTCTGAGAGGGATCAGGGTGAATTTTACTGTGAAATAATTGCAGAGAGTGGAGCCATCTCAAAAACCTCATTCTCCTTTGTTGGTCAAGTGTTCCAGTCCATCTACACAAAAATAACATCATTTATGTCTGCACACATGGCTGTTAAAGGTAAGTTTAATTTCATATAATATATATACAGGTCCTTCTCACAAAATTAGCATATTGTGAAAAGGTTTTCTAAACGAGCTATTAACCTAATCATCTGAATCAACGAATTAACTCTAAACACCTGCAAAAGATTCCTGAGGCTTTT
>JAOVVG010000050.1:2380753-2406066 GCA_028566375.1 Leptodoras nelsoni | reverse complement strand
CACCGGCTCTCCCGTGACCCTGAAAAGGAATAAGCGGTCAAGAAAATGAATGAATGAATGATGGACAGAGTAGAGTGTGCCTAGGGTACTGTTGCATAATTGTGCAGCTATATGTTAGCTGTACCAAGTAAACAAATAACAGTATGTATGTGGATTCCACATACATACTGTTATTTGTTTACTCGGTACAGCTAACATATAGCTGACACTATTGTATCTTGTTTTGCTTATAGCTCATACAATATATTTTTTAGAATTGAGGTTTCATGCATTGTGAAACTAACACTGTAATGCTTTCTGCAGATATTCCTGGACCACCTGAGCCTCCATTTGAAATAAGTGACATTGACTCTGATGCCTGCTCACTGTCCTGGAACAAGCCACTTGAAGATGGTGGTAGCAATATCACTAACTATGTGGTTGAAAAGTGTGATGTGAGCAAAGGTGACTGGGTTACTGCTGTTTCCAGCTGTGGCAAGACTACCTGCAGACTTGGGAAACTTATTCCTGGAAAAGAGTATATGTTCCGTGTTCGTGCAGAGAACCGCTTTGGAATTTCTGACCCCATTACATCTGAGAGGATGATAGCTAAATTCCCCTTTGGTAAGCTGAATGAAAGATAACTATTAGTAATGTAATTTCTAGTCAAAGTAATGTAATATATGACATGATACACAATGTACATTCTTTTTTCAGATGTACCTGGTGAACCTTTGAATTGTCGCATTACAAAAATAAACAAGGACTGCATGTTTGTGGCTTGGGATAAGCCAGAGTCAGATGGTGGCAGCCCAATTACTGGATATTACATTGAGCGGAAAGAGAGGAACAGTCTCTTATGGGTTAAGGCTAATGATTCAGTTGTGCGAACAACTGAATATCCTTGTGCTGGAATAATTGAAGGTCTGGAATACACTTTCAGAGTGTCTGCTATTAACCGTGCAGGACAGGGCAAACCAAGTGCAAAGACTGATTTTGTTACAGCAAGAACACCAGTTGGTAGGTACATGTAAGATATTTGTTCATTTAAGTTCACTTAACATTACATTATTCTGAAAAAACGAATTCATCTATGCCATTACAGATGCTCCAGGTAAACCAGAGGTACTCGATGTGACCAAGAATACAGTTACACTGGTTTGGGCTAGACCAAAGAATGATGGCGGAAGCAAGATCATTGGATACTATGTTGAAGCCTTGAAGATTCCTGGAGACAAATGGGTGCGGTGCAACACAAGCAGTCAGAATGTACCTCGGGAAGAGTATACTGTATCTGGACTGGATGAGGGTACCCAGTATCAATTTAGGGTTATTGCAAAAACAGCCATTAATATTAGCAGGCCATCTGAAGTCAGTGACCCTATCCTGGTGTCTGCAGAGAATGGTGGGTTTTTTTAATGGATAGTTTCAATTTCAGCTTTGAGTGCAGTGATTTGAAGTTGTTTCATTCTTTATACGTTTTATTTTTCGTTGTTCACAGTGCCTCCCAGAATAGAACTGTCAATACAGATGAAGAAGATGGTGCCAAAGAAAGCTGGTACAGATGTCTGCCTTGAAGCTGAGGTTTTCGGCAAACCAATGCCAAAGGTTACATGGAGCAAGGATGGAAAAGTGTTGAGCATGGATAAAGATATGAAGATGTCACAAAAGAGACACCTGTTCAGTATGAACCTTACTGCAGTTACAAAACTACATACAGGACTATACAGCATTCTTGCTGAGAACACAAGTGGTTCTAAGACAGCAGACATACAGCTCACAGTTTTAGGTCTGTATTGTGTATTAATACATTATACCACCATACCACAATATAATTGTGATATAATGTGATATTATATAATTATTCATTTATCCCATTTCATGTGACGTATTTACATTCCTTTATGCAGATGTACCTGGTCCACCTGCCTCTATCAAGTTAGAAGAGGTATTTTCTGATCATGTAAAACTGGGTTGGACAGCTCCACTTGCAGATGGTGGTTCACCCATTACAAACTACATTGTGGATAAGCGTGAGTCAAGCCGGGCAAACTGGGCTCAGGTTTCGGCTAAAATCAAGGGTGATGTAAACGAATTCTGTGTGGAAAGGCTGATTATGGGTCATGAATACCAGTTCCGTGTACGTGCTGAAAACCGATATGGAGCTGGTGATGCCATCCTCTCAGATCCTGTTATTGCAAAGGATCCTTTCAGTAAGATATCTACGTTCTATTCTGATAACAAAATTCCTCTTGGTTTATATGGTTTACCTCTATTATCTTTTATCACATGCCATACAAATTGAAACTGTTATGATATCAACAGCTGTACCTGGACAATGTGATCCACCAATCATAACAAATATCACAAAAGAGAAAATGACTGTAAGCTGGAAAGAACCCTCTGACGACGGGAACTCTACAATTCTTGGATATTTTGTTGAGAAGCGGGAGATCAAAGAGATAAACTGGACCAAGCTGAATAGGAAACCGTTACTTGAAAGATCGCTTGAAGTTGGAGGTCTTTCAGAAGGTGCTCAGTATGAGTTTAGAGTTTCTGCAGTTAACAAAGCTGGCCCTGGAAAACCCAGCGATCCATCAAATTCTGCTGCTGCAGTCGATCCTATTTGTAAGTCAGTTTACATTGTTATCTTCACATCACATATGAGTATATTTATTTAGCAATTTAATTTCTAATAATGTCATTCACAGATCCTCCTGGACCACCAGTTTCCCCTAAGGTTACAGACACAACTAATAGCACTATTAGCTTATCTTGGACTAAACCTGCAAATGATGGTGGAAGTGAAATTTTGGGATATCTAGTTGAATGCAAGAGAACAGATGCAACAGATTGGATCCGATGCAATGTCCCAAAGAACCTACAGGACACGCACTATGTTGTGACTGGACTCTTGGAGAAATCAGAATATCAGCTACGTATCAGTGCTGTGAACAAAGCTGGCTTTAGTCAGCCATGCGAAGTCGCAGATAAACATGTTGCAAAGGACGTGTTCGGTATGAATTTACTTGAAAGTTATTTAAACAATAATTATTACATAATAGAAAATGAATAGAATATACTTGGTACATACTATAACTAAAAAATGATTTTCATTCAATTTCAGTTGCACCTGAGGCTGAACTTGATGCAATTTTGAAGGATACATTGGTCCTTCAGGCTGGTGCTCGAATGAAACTTCATGCAAAAATTAAAGGCCGTCCCGTTCCGAAGGTCACGTGGGCCAAGATGAACACCAACATAAAGGACAGACAAGGAATCGTTATTAAAGTCACAGACACTGACACAATGGTTTCTGTTGAAAAGGTTAATAGATATGATGCAGGAAAATACATTCTCAACCTTGAAAGCATCAGTGGCATGAAGATGTACACAGTTGTTGTGAAGGTTCTTGGTAAGTTCATGGATATCAGTGAAATATTTAGTATGAGTTTTAAAATGCATTAAATATACTTAACTGCCATTTTGTTTCCCATGCAACAGATACCCCAGGCCCACCAATGAACCTGATGGTAAAAGAGACTACAAAGGACAGCGCATCTATCATGTGGGATGAACCACTAATTGATGGTGGAAGTGAAATTACAGGTTACGTAGTAGAAAAACGTGATGCAGAGAGAAAAGCGTGGTCCGTAGTTTCACCCAGCTGTGACAAAACATCTTTCAGGATTGAGGGCCTGGAGCCTGGTAGATCCTACTTCTTTAGAGTCATGGCTCAGAATAAGTATGGTACTGGTGAGCCTGGAGAAACAGCAGATGTAGCCAGAGCCTCTGGTGCGTGAACACCTTTTAAATGTTTTAATTTTTTTATTTAAATACATACATTTTTGTCATTACTATATACTATACTACAGGGATTATTAAATCTATTTTTTTTTTCAGAACAACCTGGACCAGTCTTGGACTTCAAGCCCTTACTAGTAACCAGAGATTCATGCACTCTTTCATGGAAGAAACCAGTTAGTGATGGTGGTAGTCGAATAATTGCATATGTGCTTGAAGTTCTTAATGGTGAGGATAAATGGAAGGAGCTTCTAAGATCCAAAAACATGCAATATAGTGCTAAAGATCTTGTTGAAGGAAGGGAATACAAATACAGAGTACTGGCAACCAATGATGCAGGCGATGGTCCCGTGAAAGAGCTCTCCATTGTGGCAAAGGATGTTATTGGTGAGATTATATAATGTATTGATATGTATAATAGAATATTATCTTATTTACTGTCTCTAACATTTTCTGTTGCTTTGTGTAGTTTATCCCAGCTGTGATTTGCGGGATTTGCCAAACTTGAACTACATTGCAAAAGAGGGAAGCACTGTTCGACTCAAGATTCCGATAAGTGGTAAACCTGTCCCAACAGTCTCATGGAAAAAGGGTGAAGAGGAAAATTTGACTGACACTGGAAGAGTCTGTATGGAATCAACTGCTGTCAATACAACACTCTTGATTCGGGACTGCCAGAGGAGTGATGCTGGAAAATATACCATCACTCTTCGTAATAGTGCAGGAACAAAAGAATCTGCTATCTTTGTAAGAGTTGTTGGCAAACCAGGAATTTGTACAGGACCTATCAAGTTTAAGGAAGTAACAGCTGATGGAGCTACCCTAAAATGGGGTGTTCCTAAAGATGATGGAGGATCAGAAGTCACCAACTACATTCTAGAGAAACGTGATTCCATTACCAATATGTGGGTAACTGTTTCCTCGACAGTGGACACAAACAGTTATAGAGTGGCTGGTCTCCATGAAGGAACAGAATATATCTTCAGGGTTTCTGCAGAAAACAAATATGGAGTTGGAGAAGGTCTCAAATCTGAACCTATGATTGCCAAGCATCCATTCAGTAAGTGTACTTTATTATTTCCACAACAATCACTATGGCATATTATAATAAATTTAATTTAATATTTATATATTTTTATCAGATGTCCCTGATGCTCCACCTGCACCACAAATCTTAAGCATGCGTCATGACTCAGCAACCTTAGCTTGGTCTGATCCACGCAAAACGGGTGGTTCACCAATTACAGGTGCTAAAACATTTACACCTCAACAATTTCAATATTAATAAATCTGTATTTGATAATTCATAATTATATAATATATATGTGTTTTCAGGATATCATGTGGAATTCAAGGAAAGAAACAGCATGTTATGGAAAAGAGCGAACCCAGCACCATTAAAAATGAAAGACTTCAAAGTAAAAGGTTTAACTGAGGGCCTGGAATATGAGTTTAGAGTGATGGCTATAAATTTGGCTGGTGTTGGTAAACCAAGTCCTCCAACTGACTCGATGGTTGCCTTGGATCCTATTGGTAATTAAAGTCTTAATTGCAATTGCAATATTTACTCTATTCAATTTCACATACTATATTTGTAAATGCTTTGCCTATTTTAGATCCTCCTGGTAAACCTGATGTAATCAGCATCACAAGAAGTACTGTAACGCTTCAATGGACCGAACCTCAGTATGATGGTGGACACAGACTTACAGGCTACATTGTTGAGAGGCGTGACCTTCCTGCCAAGGTCTGGGTGAAAGCCAACACTGTAAACGTTGTGGAATGTGCATATACTGTGGCTAACTTGCAGGAGGGTTGCAAGTTCGAATTCAGAATCAGAGCCAAGAATGCAGCTGGGGCAATAAGTCCACCTTCTGAACAAACTGATACTCTTGTATGCATGGATGAATATGGTAAAGTTTTTTCTATGTTACTTAAATAATTCTTATTTGTATTTAAATCGAGTACATACTCAAAATTCTTTTATTGTCCCACAGCGGCACCAACCATTATTATTGACCCCATGCTTAAGGAAGGGCTTACCGTCAGAGCTGGAGACACAATAATCGTTACAGCAACAAGTATTTTAGGGAAACCTTCACCAAGTTCTGTCTGGTCCAAAGGAGGAAAGTACTTCAAGCCATCTGATATATGCCAGATAGAAACTACTCCTACATCCTCTACTCTGTCAATCAAATATGCAAGCAGAAAGGATTCAGGGGAGTATACCATTACAGCAAGCAATCCATTTGGTGTCAAAGAAGAGAATGTCAAAGTAACGGTCTTGGATGTTCCTGGACCCCCAGGCCCAATTGAAACAAGTTCCGTATCATCTGAAAAGGCTACTTTATCCTGGGCACCACCTACTGAAGATGGCGGATCTCCAATTGAATACTACGTTCTAGAAAAGAGGGAAACAAGCCGTCTTCTTTGGACAATTCTTGCAGAAAAGGTTACTGACTGCCATTTTGTTACAAGGAAGTTAATCCAAGGGAATGAATACATATTCCGAGTATCAGCTGTTAACCATAGCGGAGCTGGTGATTTTTCACATTCAGAGCCTGTGAAGATGGTGGATAATTATGGTAAGCAGTACTACAAGCTAATCATGTATATGAAACATGTATGTTCCATTTCTGTATAAGCAGAGTCTAAATGAAACCTCTGTTCCGTATAGGTCCCCCAGGTCCTCCAGTAAGACCAGAGGTGGAAAACATTGGAGGAAATACTGCTACAATTACATGGAAGAGACCAGCTGATGATGGAGGCAGTGATATCATCGGTTACATGGTTGAGAAAAAAGAAAGAAAGGGCGTAAGATGGTCAAGAGCATCAAAGAAGACTGTACCTGCCCTTCAGTTTGAGGTGCAAGGCCTAACAGAAGGAGAAGAGTATCAATTCAGAGTAACTGCTGAGAACAAGGCTGGCTTTGGGGAACCCAGTGAACCATCACAGCCTGTTAGAACAAAGGTCATGGCAGGTAAGTCAAATCTGTAGAATACTAATACTGAGAATCTACAGTATATCTGAGTCAGGTATGGCTCTTTTTGTAATTCCATATGGCCTTCTAGTAACAGACTACACTTGTACTTTAAATAATACATTGATTTTTATTTATTTTGCAAGACTGTAAGCTTTGTTGTAGGTAACATAAAACATAATACAATGTTTCCCATAGAATTAGAGTCTATTTGTGGCGAGTAAGTTTGTGGTAAGTTGACTGTGGGGATTATGCATGCATGAATGTGAGTGAAGAAGTATCCGACTGCAGAGCTGCAGTTTTAGACCAGTGGCCAGTTTTGGGGTGTCTACACTATAGTTGTAGTTTGTTTAAAAAAATATAACAAGCCTAATGCATAACAGTTAGGAATGATTCAGACAAATGCCTAGCCTAGGAACCACATACCAGAGAAACACGGTACTATGCTTAACTTGCAACAAATACACTGATGTACTGTATGAAAACTTACATCAGTGAAAACTTAGTATAATTTGAAGACGGTGGCAAGGTCAGCACACAGTTGACCAAACATTGCAAATAATTATCTATCCTTTTTACAGTAGACTTTTTTTATTTTACACATTACTGTTATTGAATAACAGAATAACTATGGTTTTTCTTTTCCACTGATTTTTTTTTCTAAATGGCAAGATCTTTAATTGCAATTTATTTTCCTAATATATATTATTTTATTTAGATGTACCCGGACCTCCATTCAACCCAAGAGTCACAGATACAACAAAAACCACAGCTGAACTACACTGGGGCAAACCTATTCATGATGGTGGCATGCCTGTTACAGGATATACTGTTGAGCACAAAAAAGATGGAGAAGAGACATGGGTGAAAGATACAACTACACCTTTAATGATCACAGAATTTGTCGTTCCAAACTTGGAGAATAAAGCAAAGTATCACTTTAGAATTAGTGCCATGAATGCAATGGGAGTTGGGGATCCAGCACAAACAGTAGACCTTATTGAAATTGTTGAACGTGAAGTAGTCCCAGACCTGGAACTCGATGTAGAATTGAGAAGAACACTAGTTGTCAGAGCTGGAGGCTCTATCCGCATCTTTGTTCCAATTAAAGGACGTCCAACTCCCTCTGTAACTTGGACAAAGGAGGAGACTGCTCTAAGAACCCGTGCTAACATCGACACTACTGAGTCGTACACCCTTTTAGTCATTCCTGATTGCAACAGATATGATGCTGGAAAATATGACTTGACGTTAGAGAATGCTGCTGGAAAGAAGTCTGCTTATGTGAATGTTAAAGTATTGGACTCTCCTGGGCCTCCTATTAATCTTAAACCAAAAGCGATTGACAAGGAAAGCATTACACTTCAGTGGGAACCACCTCTTATTGATGGTGGTGCAAAGATTACTAATTATATCATTGAAAAAAGAGAAGCTACTCGCAAAGCATATGCTACTGTAGTAACAACATGCGCCATGTGTTCTTTAAGAATTCCAAATTTGTCCGAGGGGTCAGAATACTACTTCAGAGTATCGGCAGAAAATGAATTTGGAATTGGCGATTCAGTGGAAACCATAGATCCCATCAGAGCATCTCAAGCACCAAGTCCCCCTGAAACAGTAACAGTTACTGATGTTACCAAATCCTCAGCTAGTCTTGCATGGACCAAACCAAAACATGATGGTGGAAGCCGAATAACAGGGTATGTTATTGAGGCTCAGAAAAAAGGAACAGAGCAGTGGGCTCACGTGACCACTGTAAAGTCTTTAGACTTTACTGTAAAGAATTTAAATGAAAATGAGGAGTATGTATTCCGTGTCATGGCTGTTAATTTATCAGGCAGAAGCCAACCTCGTGAAAGCAAGCATGTTCTTATAAGAGAACAAAGCACAGAACCAGAATTTGATTTGAGGGGTATCTGCCAGAAGACAATCATAGCAAAGGCTGGAGATGATATAAAGGTTGAGGTACCCATAATTGGGCGTCCTAAACCAACAGTAACCTGGCAGAAAGACCAGCAAGCTCTCAAGTTAACACAAAGGACAATGATTGAAAATACCTCTACTTCAACAATCTTGACTATAAATGAATGTTTGAGAAGTGACACTGGAGTGTATTCAATTACAGGGAAAAATATAGTTGGTTCAGTTACTGAAAATATCATAATCAAAGTGCATGATGTCCCTGGACCACCTAGAGGACCAATAAAACTGGACAAAATATCTCGTGACTCCATTGAGTTCTCATGGGATTTACCTGAAAATGATGGAGGTGTACCCATCAATAACTATGTTGTTGAATTAAGAGAAACCACGACTCAGAATTGGACAGAACTTTCTTCACTGGTCATTCGAACAACATTTAAAGCAACTCGTCTAACAAAAGGAGCTGAATACCAATTCCGTGTAAAGGCCAAAAACAGATATGGTGAAGGACCTCCAATAACCTCAGAGGCTGTAGTTGCAGCTTATCCATTTAAGGTGCCTGGACCACCTGGCACTCCCAAGGTTGTTGAATTCACGAAGGACACAATGACAGTTGGCTGGCATGAGCCAGTTAATGATGGGGGAAGTGAAGTTATTGGATATCATGTGGAAAGAAAAGAGAGGAACAGCATTATTTGGCATAGGATTAGCAAAGCTCTTGTGGTGGGAAACCTTTTCAAAACAACTGGACTGGAGGCTGGCACTGCATACGAGTTCCGTGTGATGGCTGAAAATATAGCTGGAATTGGGAAACCAAGTAAAGCATCTGAACCCATGCTGGCTCTTGATCCAGTGGATCCTCCTGGTCAGCCTACACCAATGTATGTGTCTAAAAATGCAATCACCATTCAGTGGACGAAGCCAGAATATGATGGTGGGTTCAAGATTACAGGTTATATTGTGGAAAAAAGAGATCTACCAGCAGGGCGTTGGATAAGGGCCAACTTCACAAACATTATTGAAACCACATTCACTGTTAGTGGTCTAACCACAGATGCATCCTATGAATTCCGTGTACTTGCAAGAAATTCAGCTGGTGCTTTTAGCAACCCATCAGATGCATCAGATCCAATCGTTTGTAAAGATGATATTGAAGAACCAAAAATTATGGTTGATGCCAAATTTAAGGATGTTGTGCTTGTTAGAGCAGGAGAACTCTTCAAACTTGATGCTGATGTTACAGGCCAGCCACTGCCATCTATGGCTTGGACCAAAGATGGAAAGGACGTTGAAAACACTTCTAAACTACAGATGAAAATGACAGACGTCACTGCTTCTTTGGTTAACAAGGACTCTCTTAGAAAAGATGGAGGTCAATTTGTTCTGACAGCTACTAATATTGGTGGATGTACTAAACATATTTTCAATGTTAAAGTCCTTGATAGACCAGGACC
This sequence comes from Leptodoras nelsoni, assembly GCA_028566375.1. Taxonomy (NCBI): domain Eukaryota; kingdom Metazoa; phylum Chordata; class Actinopteri; order Siluriformes; family Doradidae; genus Leptodoras; species Leptodoras nelsoni. The sequence continues at coordinate 2,395,926 of JAOVVG010000050.1, read as the reverse complement.
ACCTACAGGACCTCTTAAGGTTTCAGACATCACAGCAGAAAAATGTGTGCTTACATGGGCTCCTCCCGAAGATGATGGTGGGGCAAATATTGAACACTATATAATTGAAAAGCGTGAGTCAAGCAGACTTGCTTGGACAAATGTGGCAACAGACTTGCATGTCACTCAGCATCAAGTAACAAAATTGCTCAAAGGAAATGAATACATTTTCAGAGTCATGGCTGTTAATAAGTATGGTATTGGGGAAGCCCTTGAGTCTGACCCAACAATTGTAGACAACCCTTATGTTCCACCTGATCCACCACAAATGCCTGAGATTACAGCTGTCACAAAGGATTCGATGGTGCTTTGCTGGGGAGCTCCTGCAAATAATGGTGGAAGTGAAATCACTAACTATGGCATCGAGAGAAGAGACAGAATTGGTTTACGTTGGGTAAAATGCAACAAGAAGAAGGTAACTGACTTACATTTCAAGGTAACTGGACTTGTTCCTGAACATGAATATGAATTCAGAGTTTTTGCAGAGAATATAGCTGGACTCAGTGCACCAAGTCCCTCAAGTCCCTACAAAAAAGCCACAGACACACTGTTTAAACCAGGCCCACCTGGTAACCCAAGGATCTTGGACACAACAAGTTCCTCCATCACAGTTGCATGGAATAAACCATTGTATGATGGTGGCTCTGAAATCACTGGATACATTGTTGAGACTTGTATACCTGGAACTGAAGAGGAGGAGTGGACAATTGTCACTCCTAAAGAGGGACTGAAAGCAACATCTTTTACTATAACATCTCTTAAGGAGAATCAGGAATACAAAATAAATATTTCAGCAGCTAACAGCGAGGGCATTGGAGAAGCTGCATCTGTTCCTGGCTTACCTAAAGCCGAAGAGAGGCTCTTGCCACCTGAAATTGACCTTGATGCTGACCTTCGTAAGGTTGTGAACATTAGAGCCTGTAACACCTTAAGGCTCTTTGTGCCAATTAAAGGAAGGCCAACCCCAGAAGCCAAATGGTCAAGAGAGAATGATGAACCTTTGGACAGAGCTACAATTGAGAGTACATCATCTTTCACATCCTTAGTTGTTGAAAATGTGAATAGATATGACAGTGGTAAATATATTTTGACTGTGGAGAACAGCTCTGGGAGCAAATCAGTTTCTGTGGCTGTTAGAGTTCTAGATACACCTGCTGCACCACAAAACCTCCAAATCAGCAAAGTTACCAAAGAATCTGTTTCACTTACTTGGGATCCTCCACTAAATGATGGTGGAACAAAGATTAAGAACTACATTGTTGAAAAGCGTGAGGCAACAAGAAAGGCTTATGCTACAGTTAATGCTAATTGTCATAAAACAACGTGGACTATTGAACAGCTTCAAGAAGGCTGCAACTACTACTTCAGAGTACTTGCAGAGAATGAATATGGCATTGGTCTCCCTATTGAAACCAGTGAATCAGTCAAAGTGTCAGAAAAACCACTTCCTCCAGGAAAGATTACACTTCAAGATGTGACAAAAACAAGTGTCACACTGTCATGGGAGAAGCCTGAACATGACGGAGGAAGTAGAGTGGTTGCATATGTTGTCGAGATGCAGACTAAAGGCAGCGAGAAATGGACACAAGCCGTTATTGTCAAAGTACCAGAGGCAGTTATTTCTGGGCTTACTCCTGGTGAAGAATACATGTTCCGTGTTTCAGCTAGAAATGAAAAAGGCACCAGTGATCCTCGCCAAATTGGTGTTCCAGTGATTGCCAAAGACCTTGTAATTGCCCCATCTGCCAAGTTGCTATTTTCAACATTTAGTGTTCTTGCTGGAGAGGATTTGACAATCGATATTCCATATATTGCTCGTCCAAAAGCTGCAGTCTCTTGGGTGAAGGATGCTACACCACTTAAGCGAACAAGCAGGGTTAACTTCTCTTCCACAGACAACCAACTGAATCTTGTAATCAAAGAGGCATGTAGAGATGATGTTGGCAAGTATAGCATCAAACTTTCAAATACAGCTGGTGAGACAACAGTGAATATAGGAGTAATTGTCCTTGACAGACCTGGCCCACCAGTTGGCCCAGTGAAATTTGAGGCAGTAACATCTGACAGTGTCACTATTTCCTGGAAACCGCCAGAGTATGATGGAGGATGCACTATTAAGAACTATCTGGTGGAGAAAAGAGACACATCCACAACAAATTGGATAGTTGTAGCAGCAAATCTTGCCAGAACCAAGATTAAAGCTGGACGACTAAAAACAGGAACTGAATATCAATTTAGAATCACTGCTGAGAACAGATACGGCAAAAGTCCTCTGCTTGTCTCAGAGTGTGTTGTTGCACAGTACCCATATAAGCTTCCAGGACCACCTGGAACTCCCTTCATTCAATCTTCAACCAAAGACAGTATGATTGTCATGTGGAATGAGCCAGTTATTGATGGAGGAAGCACAATTTTGGGTTACCATCTTGAACGTAAAGAGAGAAACAGCATTCTCTGGGTCAGGCTTAATAAGAGTATAATCCAGGACACAACTTACAAGACCACGGGGCTTGAGGAAGGCCTTGAGTATGAATTTAGAGTGTATGCTGAGAACATTGTTGGTATTGGAAAGGCAAGCAAAATATCAGAAGGATATGTTGCTCGAGATCCTTGTGATCCTCCTGGTACACCTGAGGCAATTAAAATTACAAAGAATTCCATCACTATCATGTGGACTAAACCTGAGTATGATGGTGGAAGCAAGGTCACAGGCTATATTGTTGAAAAGAAAGAATTGCCTGAAGGACGCTGGCTGAAGGCAAACTTTACCAATGTTATTGAAACAGAGTATACTATCACAGGTCTCACAGAAGACCAGAAATGTGAGTTTCGGGTTATTGCAAGAAATGCAGCAGGAGTTTTTAGTGATCCTTCATATAGCACTGGGCCCATTACTGCAAAGGATGAGATTGAACCACCTCGGATCAGCCTAGACCCACATTATACACAGCCAATTGTTGTAAATGCAGGAGAATCATTTAAGATTGATGCAGATGTGCATGGAAAACCACTACCAACGATTTATTGGATGAAGGGAGATCAAGAACTTGGAAATACCATATGCCGTGAAATTAAAAACACCACAAACTTTGCATGCTTGTCTGTAAAAGAGGCAAAGCTTGCTGATGGTGGCCAGTACACTCTGTTGCTAAAGAATCCAGGTGGTGAGAAAGCTGTCCATGTTAACGTCAACGTTCTAGACAAACCAGGGACACCAGAGGGTCCCATATCCATTAGAGGGGTTACCAGGGAACAGTGCTGCCTTTCATGGAAACCCCCAAAACTGGATGGTGGAAGCAAAATCACTCATTACATTGTTGAAAGAAGAGAGACTAGTAGACTCATCTGGACTCTTGTTGAACCTGACATTAAAACGGAAAGTTTGAAAGTAACAAAACTGCTTGAAGGCAATGAATATATTTTTAGGGTTTTGGCAGTGAATAAGTTTGGCGTTAGTGAAGCACTTCAGTCTGATCCAGTTCTTATTAAGGATCCATTTTTGCTTCCAGATGCTCCAAAGGGAATAGAGGTCTCCAATATCAAGAAAGACTCAATGGTATTAAGTTGGGAGGCACCTTCAAGTGATGGTGGTAGTCCTGTCACAGGATATATAATCGAAAAACATGACAAAGAGGGTGTTAGATGGATCAGATGCAACAGGACAACGGTCACAGACCTAACCTTCAAAGTTACTGGTCTCCTTGAAGCCCACCTCTATGAATTTAGAGTTGCGGCTGAAAATGCTGTTGGAGTCAGTGAGCCTAGCTCATCAACAGTATTCTATAAAGCTCTGGATCCTGTGTTCAAGCCAGGTCCTCCACATAATCCTAAAGTGATAGACACAACCAAATCATCTGTGTCACTTGCATGGGGGAAACCTATTTATGATGGTGGATGCGAAATCCAGGGATATATTGTTGAGTCATGTGAGGTAAAAGCAGCAGCAGAGCAGATAAAACCTGCTCAGGACGTTGAAGTTGCAGAGGATATCCCATTGGATGAACACTGGACTATGTGCACCCCAGCAACTGGTGTTAAGCTAACAAGTTTCACAGTAGAAAACCTAAAAGAAAAACAGGAATACAAGTTCAGAGTATGTGCAGTTAACAAGGTTGGTGTTGGTGAGCATGCAGATGTTGCTGGCCATATTCAACCAGAAGATAAAACAGAGGAGCCAGATCTTGATATTGATCCTGTGTTTAGAAAGCTTGTCAGTATTAAAGCTGGGGGATCTCTCCGAATTTTTGTTCCTATTAGAGGACGTCCTGTACCACAAATTAAATGGGAGAAGGATGAAGGCCCTATTAAAGAGACAGCACAAGTTGAGGTCACAAGTGTTCACACTTCTCTTGTAATTGATAAAGTAAATAGAACTGACAGTGGAAAGTACACTGTGAGTGCAGAAAACTCATCTGGTATAAAGTCTGCAACAATCATGGTGAAAGTTCTTGATACTCCTAGTGCTCCAGTTAACCTTAAAGTTCAGGAAATTACAAAAGAGTCTGTCACTCTTTCATGGGAACCTCCTGCCTTGGATGGAGGCGCTAAGATAAAAAATTATATCGTTGAAAAGCGTGAAACTACAAGGAAAACCTTCTCTGCTGTCGTAACAAACTGCCATAAATTGTCATGGAAAATTGAACCGCTTCAAGAGGGCTGTTGTTACTATTTCAGAGTCCTTGCAGAGAATGAACATGGTGTTGGAATACCTGCAGATATTACTGATCCTCTGAAAGTATCAGAAGTCCCACAGTGCCCTCGGAAATTAAGTGTTCTAGACATTACAAAAACAAGTGTCACACTTGCTTGGGAAAAACCACTGCATGATGGTGGCAGTAGAATTCTTCAGTACCTTGTTGAAATGCAAGTGAAGGGGAATGAAAAATGGTCTGGCTGTGCAAATGTAAAAACATTAGAGGCCGTTATTAATAACTTGAACCCAGGTGAGGAGTATACTTTCAGAGTAATTGCCATTAATGAAAAAGGAAAGAGTGACCCAAGAACCCTTGCAGTCCCAGTACAAGCAAAGGATCTGGTTATTGAACCAGATGTTAGGCCTGCATTTAACAATTACAGTGTTCTTGTTGGAAAAGACCTGCAAGTTGAAATTCCGATTTCTGGACGCCCTAAACCGAAGGTGACATGGACAAAGGATGGTGCATCCCTTAAATTCACAACAAGAGTGAACATTTCAAATACACTACATAGTACAATTCTTAGCATCAAAGAAGCTGCCAGAGAGGATGGAGGCATGTATGGAATCAATGTCTCAAATGTTCTTGGGCAAAAAGATGCAACTGTTGAAATAATTACTCTTGACAAACCAGGACCACCATCTGGCCCTGTAAGATTTCTTGAGGTCACAGTATCAAGTGTTACACTGGCATGGGAACCTCCAAAGTACACTGGTGGTTGCCCAATTTCAAACTACATTGTACAAAAGAGAGATACAACTACCACTACATGGGAAAATGTTGCTGTTTCTGTGGCAAGAACAACACTGAAGGTCTCCAGACTAAAAACTGGGGTGGAGTATCAGTTCAGGATTATTGCTCAAAACAGATATGGCAAAAGCTATGCTTTAGATTCCTCCGCTGTTGTTGCTCAGTACCCATATAGAGAGCCAGGCCCACCTGGTACTCCATTTGTGTCATCTCTGTCAAGAGATCACATGGTTGTCGAGTGGCATGAACCAGTTTCAGATGGAGGCAGCAGCATTGTTGGATATCACCTTGAAAGAAAAGAGAGAAACAGTATCCTTTGGACAAAGATAAATAAGACATTGATTCAAGAAACAAAATTCAAAACTAGTCCTTTGGAAGAGGGAACTGAATATGAATTCAGGGTCTATGCTGAAAATATTGTTGGCATTGGTCGGTGCAGCAAAATCTCAGAGGGATATATTGCCCGTGATCCATGCGATCCACCTGGCATCCCAGAAGCTATTCATGTTAGCAAGAATTCAATAACAATCCAATGGACAAAACCAGAGTATGATGGCGGAAGCGTGATAAATGGTTATACTGTTGAGAAGCGTGATCTGCCAGAGGGACGTTGGGTGAAAGCTAGTTTTGCAAATGTCATTGAAACCCAATTTACTATTAGTGGACTTACAGAGGGAGCTAAATATGACTTTAGAGTCATTGCAAAAAATGCTGTTGGCACCATTAGCAAACCGTCTTTCAACAGTGGACCAATTGCTGCACTGGATGAAGTAGAGCCACCAAAGTTTTCAATTGATCCTGAATATACTCAGACCATTATTGTGAATGCTGGGGATACATTCAAACTTGATGCTGATGTCCATGGCAAACCAACACCTACAATGCAGTGGTTCAAGGGTGATAAAAAACTTGAAAATACCATCAGATGTGAGATCAAAAACACTGACAACAGGGCTATGATTGTCTTAAAGGATGCTCTCAGACATGACGGTGGACACTATACTCTTCATCTCACCAATGTTGGTGGTTCACAAACAGTTCCATTCCAAGTAAAAGTACTGGACAAACCCAGCTCACCGGAAGGACCTCTTTATGTCACAGGTGTATCAAGTGACAAATGTACACTGTCGTGGCGTCCTCCACAACATGACGGAGGAAGCCCTATCCTTCATTATATTATTGAAAGACGTGAAACAAGCCGTCTTGCTTGGACCATTGTCTCTGGTGATTGTAAAAACACAGTGTACAAAGTGACAAACCTTCTTGAAGGCAATGAATATATCTTCCGTGTCATGGCTGTCAACAATTACGGTGTCAGTGAGCCAATTAGTACTCCATCTATAATTATGAAGAATCCATTTATAGCTCCTGGATCACCACAAATTCTGGAAGTGACTAACATTGCCAGGGATTCCATGACCGTGTGCTGGAGTGCACCAGAGAATGATGGTGGATGTGAAATTGCTGGCTATATAATTGAAAAGAAAGATCGTTCTGGAATTAAGTGGACCCGATGCAACAGACAAAAGGTCACTGATGTATGTTTCAGAGTGCAAGGCCTCATAGAGGATCATGAGTATGAGTTCAGAGTGTCAGCTGAAAATGCTGCTGGAATTGGTGAACCCAGCTTACCAACATCATACTACAAAGCTTGTGATCCTAAATATAAACCAGGCCCTCCCACGCACGCACATGTAATTGACACCACAAAAAGCTCAATTTCAGTGGCCTGGGGAAAGCCTCTCAACGATGGTGGAAGTGCCATTCAAGGATACATCGTTGAGATATGCAAAGCTGGGGAGGATGAATGGACTATGTGTACCCCACCAACTGGCCTGCGTGTGAATAAATTTGAAATAACCAAACTAACAGAGCAACAGGAGTATAAGATTCAGGTTTGTGCCATCAATAAATTAGGTGTGGGTGAGCCTGCAGAAATTCCTGAGCCTGTGAAACCAGAGGACAGATTTGAAGTTCCTGAAATTCATCTTGACTCAGAGTTGAGGAAAGGAATAATTGTTCGTGCTGGGGGATCCTTTAGAATCAATGTGCCTTTCAAGGGAAGACCAACACCAGAGATTAAATGGACTAAAGATGAAGGAGATTTATCAGAGAAAGCCATAATAGAGAAGGGTATACATTTCACACAGCTTTCAATGGACTCATGTGACAGAAAGGATTCTGGAAAATATACTGTGTCCCTTAAGAACGCCAGTGGCACTGCGTGTGAATTTGTGTCAGTAAAGGTATTAGATACACCAGGAGCTCCACTTAACTTGGTGTTAAAAGATATTAAGAAAGACTCCATTACACTTGTTTGGGATCCACCACAAATTGACGGAGGTGCAAAAATCAAAAACTATGTTGTTGATAAGCGTGAATCTACAAGAAAAGCATACACTAATGTCACAACAAAGTGTAGCAAGACAAGTTTCAAGGTGGAAAATCTTGCCGAGGGGGCCCTATACTACTTTAGAGTTATGGCTGAAAATGAATATGGAGTTGGTCTACCAGTTGAAACCAAGACTGCATCAAAGGCTTCTGAAGTACCTCTGTCAGTAGGAAAGCTCATGCTGACTGATGTTACCAAAGTAAGTGCATCTCTTGCCTGGGAGAAACCAGAACATGACGGTGGAAGCAGGATTGTAGGCTACTTGATTGAAATGCAACCCAAGGGAACAGAAAAGTGGGGTGTAGCAACATCTGTCAAAACATGTGAAGGTACTGTCACTGGGCTAACAGCTGGTCAAGAATATTTGTTCCGGGTTCTTGCTTATAATGAGACAGGAAAGGGAGAACCAAAGCTTCTTGCTGCTCCTGTCATTGCCAATGACTTAACCATTGAACCAAGCTTAAAAGTACAGTTTAGTACATATAGTGTCAAATCTGGCAAGGATCTTAAATTGGAAATACCTGTATTTGGACGTCCCAAGCCGAAAGTTACTTGGATGAAGGATGGACAAGCTCTTAAAGTGACATCAAGAATCAGTACTTCAAACACACTGACATCAGCCATTCTACAGATTACTGAAGCCTGTAAAGATGACTTTGGAAAGTACACAATTAGTGCAACAAACAGCAATGGCACTATTACAGAAGAAATTGGAATCATTATCCTTGATAAGCCTGGTCCTCCAACTGGTCCTATTAAAGTGAATGAAGTGAGCAATAGCTCTGTAACAATCTCATGGGAACCTCCCTCTTACACAGGAGGCTGCCAAGTGAAGCACTATATTGTTGAAAAGCGAGACACCACTACTACAACATGGGAAGCTGTCGCTGGATCTGTTGCCAGGACATCTCTTAAAATAACAAAGTTGAAAACTGGTGCTGAGTACCAGTTTAGAGTGATTGCTGAAAACAGATATGGTAAGAGTTCCTCTTTGGATTCAAAGGCAATTGTGGTTCAGTATCCATACAAACCTCCTGGGCCACCTGGAACTCCATATAAGAAATCTGCCACGAAGGATCAAATGATAATTGAGTGGAATGAGCCTGTCAATGATGGTGGAAGCTCAGTAATTGGCTACCATCTGGAAAGCAAAGAAAGGACGAGTATTTTGTGGACAAAGTTGAACAAAACGCTCATTACTGACACCATGTTTAAGATAGGTAATCTTGAGGAAGGAATTGGTTATGAATTCAGAGTATATGCTGAGAACATTGTCGGTATTGGCAGAGCAAGTAAGGTATCAGACAGCTTTGTTGCTCTTGATCCATGTGATCCACCTGGTACACCAGGAGCTATATCTATTTCAAAGAGCCATGTGGTAATACAGTGGACAAAACCTCAATATGATGGTGGCAGCAAAGTGACAGGATACATTGTTGAAAAGAGAGACTTGCCTCAAGGACACTGGATGAGGGTCAACTTTACCAATGTGATTGAGACTGAATACACAATCACTGGCTTAACAGAAAACCAACAGTATGAATTTAGAGTAACAGCAAGAAATGCTGCTGGTATTTTCAGCGAGCCATCTGACAGCACTGGTTCAATTACCACAACAGATGAAATCGAACCTCCAAGTGTATCAATGGATCCTAAGTACCAGGATGTCATTGTTGTCAGTGCTGGAGAGAATTTAGTTCTTGGTGCAGATATTCATGGGAAACCCATCCCTGATGTCCAATGGTTGAAAGAAGGAAAGGAAATAGACAAGACACTACGCATTGAAATAAAAACAACACAGAAAAGTGCCACTGTTACTGTCAAAGACTGCACACGATTAGACAGTGGCCATTATGACCTTGTATTACATAACAGTGGTGGCACCAAAACAATTCCCATTACTGTGAAGGTTCTTGATAGACCAGGCCCTCCAAATGGACCACTAAATGTAACTGGTATAATGTCTGATAGATGTAATCTGATTTGGACTGAGCCTTCTCAGGATGGTGGTGCTAATATTTCTCACTACATTCTTGAGAAGAGAGAAACAAGCAGGTTATCATGGACTCTGGTTGATTCAAATATTCACACAACCAGTTACAGGGTAACAAAGCTCCTGACAGGTGATGAATATATTTTCAGAGTTATGGCTGTCAATAAATATGGAATTGGTGAGCCACTGGAGTCTGAGGCAATAATTGCCCGCAACCCATACAAGCCACCGAGTGCACCGTCAACACCAGAAGCAAGCGAGATAACAAAAGATTCAATGGTACTTTCATGGAATGCCCCAGAGTATGATGGTGGAGCTGAAATTATTGGTTATCACCTGGAGAAACGTGACAAAGATGGAGTAAGGTGGACCAAGTGTAACAGGCAGAAGCTTTCTGACTTGCACTTCAAAGTAACTGGTCTTTCAGAGGGGCATTTCTATGAATTCCGAGTGGCTGCAGAGAACGAAGCTGGTGTGGGAGTCCTGAGTGACTCATCTCTGTTCTATAGAGCAATAAATGCAATAACTCCTCCTGGTCCACCACATCATCCTAAAGTAACAGATCATTCAACCTCATCTGTGTCCCTGGCTTGGGGTAAGCCAGCTACAGATGGTGGGGCATATATCAAAGGTTATATAGTTGAGATGAAAGAGGCGTCTGCAGAAGAATGGACCATATGTACACCTCCAACTGGTTTACAGGCAACATGTCTAACAGTGCAAAACCTTAAAGAAAATGCAGAATATAACTTCCGGGTGTGTGCCATTAATTCAGAAGGAGTTGGTGAACCTGCTGATGTACATGGCTCAGTGACTGCTATTGAAAGAATTGAGACACCAGAGATTGAACTTGATGCAAATCTTAGAAAAGTGGTCTCTGTTCGTGCAGGTGGATCACTTCGTCTGTTTATTAGAATTAGAGGAAGACCTGAACCAACAGTAAAATGGGACAGAGAAGAGGGGGCTATAACTGATAGAGCACAGATTGAAACTACTAGTTCATACACCATGCTTGTAATTGACAACGTCAGTAGATTTGATAGTGGGAAATATACTCTATCAATTGAGAATAAGAGTGGCACAAAATCAGCATTTGTGAATGTCAGGGTGCTTGACTCACCAAGTGCACCACAGAATTTCGATGTCAAAGAAGTGAAGAAAGACTCAGTGACTCTCTACTGGGATCCTCCTCTTACTGATGGTGGAGCCAAAATAACCAATTATATCGTGGAAAAGCGAGAGTCTACAAGGAAAGCTTATACAACTGTCACAAGCAACTGCATTCAGAATTTCTTCAAGATAGAAGAACTTCAAGAAGGAGGAATATTCTACTTCCGAGTGTGTGCTGTTAATGAATATGGCTTTGGTCTGATGGCAGAAACAAAAAATCCAGTGAAAGTTGCCCAGGTCCCTATGCCCCCAGGAAAGGTGACTCTTGTAGATGTTACCAAGAACAGCGTGACTCTCACATGGATTAAACCTGCACATGATGGTGGTAGTAAAGTTATTTGTTACAACGTAGAGATGCAGTCAAAAGGAACAGACAAATGGGTTGCATGCTGCACAGTGAAAGTTCCAGAGGCTACTGTGTCTAACCTTGTATCTGGCGAAACGTACTCTTTCAGGGTAATTGCACTGAATGAGAAAGGCAAGAGTGAACCCCAAGAACTTGGTGTGCCTGTTCGTGCTAAAGACATAGAGATAGAGCCTTCAATTAATCTGCTCTTCAACACGTACAGTGTCAAGGCTGGTGATGACCTTGTTATTGAAGTTCCCATAAGAGGCAGACCTAAGCCAGTTGTTTCATGGAAAAAGGATGACCTACCTCTTAAGCAAACCACTTCTCTCACACTAACAAATACCATTGTATCAAGCAAGATTGTAATCAAAGAAGCTTCTGTTGAGCATGTTGGTAAATATGAAATCACTCTAGCTAATACAGCTGGCACAATTACCACAGATATCAATGTTGTGGTTCTTGATAAGCCAGGCCCACCAGCTGCAGTAAAGGTAAATTCTGTGACTGCTGACTCCATTACACTATCATGGTCTCCCCCTGAATATGATGGTGGATGCTCCATTAATAACTATATTGTTGAGAAGAGGGATACCAACACAACAGTCTGGCAGATTGTTTCATCAAACATTGCCAGAAATTCAGTCAAGGTATCTCGACTGACTCATGGTTCTGAATACCAATTCCGTATATATGCAGTGAACCGTTATGGAAAGAGTAAGCCTATTGACTCTCCTGGAATTACAGCAGAATATACTTTCAAGCAACCTGGGCCACCTGCTACTCCCCGTGTGGCTCATTCTACCAAGTCCTTCATGCTTGTGACATGGAATGAACCAGTTAATGATGGAGGTAGCACAGTTCTTGGATATCATTTGGAACGTAAGGAGAGAAGCAGTATTATATGGGCAAAGGTAAATAGGCTTCTCATCAAAGATACTGAATTTAAAGTAACTGGCCTGGAGGAGGGTATGTTCTATGAGTACCGCGTATATGCTGAAAACATTGCTGGCATTGGAAAGGTCAGCAAAGTCAGTGAGGCTATAGCTGCTAGAGATCCGTGCGATCCTCCTGGTCAACCCGAGGTTACAAGCATTACTAGATCTTCTGTCTCTCTCACTTGGACAAAGCCTGAATATGATGGAGGCGCCAAAGTGACAGGTTACATCATTGAACGTAGAGATCTTCCAGATGGCCGCTGGATGCGATGCAACTTTACCAATGTACCCGAAACATACTTTGATGTTACTGGTCTTACTCAAGATCAGCAATATGATTTCCGTGTCACTGCAAAGAATGCTGCTGGACTGTTCAGTATTCCATCAGATAACACAGGCCCTGTCACAGTCAAAGATGACATAGAGCCACCACGTATTATGATGGACATCAAGTTTAGAGATACTGTTGTCGTGAAAGCAGGAGAGACCCTAAAGATCAATGCTGACATTGCTGGACGCCCACTACCAGTGGCATCATGGTCAAAGGATGGAAAAGAGATTCAGCTCAGTACAAGAATTCAGATATCTGAAACAGACACTAGCACTATGGTAGTAGTTAAAGACTGCATAAGGAGTGATACTGGAAAGTATGCCTTAACATTACAGAATGCTGCTGGTACAGTAACAATGCCAGTGAATTGCATGATACTTGATAAACCTGGACCTGCCGCAGGTCCTTTGTCAGTAACTGGGCTCACTGCAGAGGACTGCACACTGTCATGGGGACCACCACAAGAAATTGGTGGTGCAGAAATCACACATTATGTTGTTGAGAAAAGAGAGACCAGCAGTTTGGCATGGACAATTGTACAAGGAGAGGTGAAAACTACAACATGGAAGGTCACACATCTTCTCAAAGGCAATGAATACATATTCAGAGTTTTGGCTATAAATAAATTTGGACTTGGTGAACCTTTAGAAAGTAAACCTGTCAAAGTCACAGATCCATTCACCTTTGCAACAGCACCAACAAATGTTGAAATAATAAATGTGTCCAGTGAGGAGATGACTGTAACTTGGGCTAAGCCTGCTTCTGATGGAGGCAGTGCAATATGTGGCTATGTCATTGAAAGACGTGATAAATCTAGTCTTCGGTGGATCAGAGTAAACAGGGAGCTTGTACAAGATGAAAGAGTTGTAGTTTCCAAACTAAGAAAAGGAAGTGAATATGAATTTAGAGTATTTGCTGAGAATGCTGCAGGTTTGAGTCCTGCTAGCGAGCCATCCGGGTCAGCTATGGCAAAGGATGCTTTACTTGTCCCAGCCCCACCATCTAAACCAAAAGTTCTAGATTACACAAAGAGTTCAATTACAATTACCTGGAACAAGCCATTGTCAGATGGTGGAACACCAATCCTTGGATACAGGGTAGAATACAAGAAAACAGAGGATGAGGAATGGTCTGTTGCCATTCAAATGACAAAGAGCACTGAGTACATTATTTCTGGTCTTACAGCTGATTTGGAATACGTCTTTGCAGTTAAATCAATAAACAAGATTGGCGTGAGTGAGCAATCTCCAGTTTCTGAACCGCAGGCAGCAACAGATAGAAAGGAAGAACCAGTATTCGATGTTGATATTGAGATGAGGAAAATGCTGATTGTCAAGCATGGCAATTCATTCACACTGACAACACCATTTAAAGGAATACCAGTACCTTCAGTTACATGGAATAAAGAAGATGTTGACCTCAAATCAAGAGGTATAATTGAAACAAATGGAAAATGCACATCCTTGACTGTTGAAAAGGCAACAAGAAATGACTCAGGACAATATACTGTTTCAATGGATAATGGTGTTGGAACTGCAACTTTGCCAATGGTTGTCAAAGTTCTTGATTCTCCAGGACCACCAGTTAATGTGAAGATTAAAGATGTCACAAAAGATTCTGTGACTGTTACTTGGGAAGTCCCAGAAAATGATGGAGGTGATGCTGTGAAAGCCTACCATGTTGAAAAACGTGAAGCTAGCAAAAAAGCCTGGGTATGTGTAACAAATAACTGCCACAATCTAGTCTACAATGTACAGGAGCTGCAAGAGGGTGCAATGTACTACTTCAGAGTCATCGGAGAGAACGAATTTGGTATGGGTGTACCTGCTGAAACAAAAGACGCAACCAAAATAACAGGTACATTTTTGCATTGACTTGTTCCAGAATTCATTCCTTTTTAATATTTATACTTCTTGCTCTGAATAAATGAATTTTGTTCCAACAGAAATACCAAGCCCACCTGGCAGACTTGGAGTGGCCGAAGTAACAAAAGACAGTATAACAATAGTATGGTCAAAACCAGAGTATGATGGTGGAAGCAGAATTAAAGGCTACCTCATAGATGCTCTAGAGAAGGGACAGCAAAAGTGGGTGAAGTGTGCCACTGTAAAAACCAATACCCACACAATCAAAGGTTTGCGAGAAAATGCTGAGTATTTCTTCAGAGTTCGGGCTGAAAATCATGCAGGACTCAGTGATCCAAAGGAAATGATCATTCCTGTGATTGTAAAAGATCAACTCAGTGAGTGATTACATTTTTTTATATTTTCTTTAGTTTACCTGCTTCTGTTTAATCAAAATCTTACTGATTAATTAATCATGTGTTTTTCTCACAGATGCCCCTGAATTTGATATGAAGAACTTCCCACACAACACTGTTTACGTGAGAGCAGGATCAAATCTGAAGTTTGAACTTCCTCTCACTGGCAAGCCCATGCCAAAGGTGGTGATGACAAGAAACAATGTTCCAGTGAGGTGTGGAAAGAGATTTAGTTTTGAAGTAACACCCGAGAGCCTTAA
>JAOVVG010000050.1:829831-839917 GCA_028566375.1 Leptodoras nelsoni | reverse complement strand
GGCTGGTCCAGTTTAGCCATGAAACCTCCCACACTAAAATGACAGGTGTACCAGTTTCATTGTCCAACCCCTGTATAATTTTGACCCCCCAAAAATGTAAACGTGCAAATTTTTGTTGTTTTTTCTATTAAAGATGTGCGCTCTCATTCATCTGTTCACCCGTTCTGCCCCACCCTATCCCTATATTGCTATGATATTCATGCCCATGATGAGTGTAGATAAACTTCTGAACTGTAAGAATCATAGAAATGTTATATTTATTATAAAATTCTAAACAAACTCAACTCTAAACACTTAAACTCTGTTCACACTTTAACAGAAATGAAAACATGCCGCTTCCTCACTTACTTTATCAGCCACTGCCAACAAGCTATCGGCCATGTTCTCCAGGTTTGGCGCTTTCCCAGTGTATATGAAGCCCATCATCTCTTTAAAGACATCTGGCTCCACGTCGCTGATGTCCACCCGGTTCTGTGTGTGAGGAAACACCGATAGAGAAGGTAAACACAGATAACACAGCTGCTGTAAACACAAAGTAATCACAGTGAGACAGTACCTTCTTGCTCTCCTCCATCTCGTGCTCAAACATGGCATTAAAGACGGGTGACCTCGCTGTCAAGAAAGCAATAAATCCATCAGTCATGTTGGGGAGGTCTGGAAACACGGCTCATTTCCTCTTCTTTACTGTGATTTTAGATTACTGAGGCTGAAATCTCCAATAAAAATCATTCTGTTTATAACGTGATTAAACTCACACAGTTCCAGACTGAGGAACACGACCTGTCGTTCTGTAGCACTCTGAAACTGTTCCACTCATTTCATTTAATACTTTTAAAGAAAATAATCTGTTTAAGGTGATATGGGGGACTGAACCATCTACAAAAAGAGGAGGGGACTGGTCTACCAGAGGTCTTGGAGCACCAATCAGTTCAAGAACTTCCTGAGAGCCTGAGGGCTTGGTGGACCAACAATCTAGTAAAGAACTTGGAGGTCTAATCAACCTATGATCTTGTAGAACCAACCCTCTTTGATCATTACAGTACCAATCTACCGAACATCTGGTAGGCTGAACCACCCGAGATCTTAGACCAACACGAGCTTAGACTCCCTGATATCTAAGATAGTAAGATCTGCCTCCAGCTGGAGACTAAAGTGAGGAAGGCTGTAGATGTTTACCTGCCAGAATGGACTTGTGGGCCTTGAACTCCTGCCCCCCCACACACAGTGTGCAGTCGGTGAAGCGTGAACACTCCCACAGATTCCCCAGATCATCTGAGAGTTGGCACTCAGGAACTTTCAGCACGTTTGTGTTAGATTGACCTGAGACGTTTACAGAGTCCTGCACTACGCTCACCTTGGGGCGGAGGAGAAGCAGAGAGAGGGATTAGGACGGAAGAGTAAACACACAGTACTGTGTCATTTCACTCAGCAGGTGAGTCACACGGCACATTTAGTCTCAGCACACAACATCATTAATCACTTATAAACATACAACTGATCAGAGCTCGGTATCTACACACTAACACTACACTACACTACACTACACACCACACATTAAACACCACACAAACACTAAACACTACACACCACACACTACACTACACACTAACACTACACACCACTACACTACAGACTACACACTAACACTACACACTACACAGTACACAGTATACACTACACACCACACACTAAACAGTACACAGTATACACTACACACTACACACTAAACAGTACACAGTATACACTACACACTACACACTAAACAAAGTAAAAACTCAAGGACACACGGAGCACTGAGCTGGACCTCCGAAGAGCTACACAGAGATCACACACACACACAGATACACACACACTCACAGATACACATACACTCGGTCGCTCACACACACACACTCGCTCACAGATACACACACACTCGCTCACAGATACACACACACTCGCTCACAGATACACACACGCACCCTCTCGCACACGCACCCTCTCGCGCGCTCTCTCACTCGCGCGCTCTCTCACTCGCGCGCTCTCTCACTCGCGCGCTCTCTCACTCAATTATCCACACTGTAGCTTGTAGTTATATTAATAATAGATGAGTGTTTATAATTGAGGAGAAATTGTTGCAGGAATAAATGGATGCACGTCTCTAATTCTCCACCAGATGACCGTCTCAATCCCCAGTGGTGTAAAACGTGTCCAACACAGCGACACGTGCAAGAAATTTAAATACGGGCATTCTTTCACATACTGTCCGTGTATATTCTGCTTCCAGTGCAGTGTTTTATTGTGCATGAACACCGAATAGATGTTCTAGTGGTGATACGACCCTCTACACTGTACAGAGAGTAAACAGAATGGTAACTGAGAACGGCTTTATACTGACAAACTCAGGCCATGCATGATGGATAGATAGATAGATGGATAGATAGATAGATAGATAGATAGATAGATAGATAGATAGATATAGATAGATAGATAGATAGATAGATGATATTATTTCAGTGTTTTGATATCCTATCAGGTGAGCTGAAATAAATAAATTCCCCAATGGACTCGTCAATAAAACTCTGATCCAATCAGACAACAGTAAACCTTACAGACGCTTTCCTGAACAGAGCTGGACGCCGTGATCCAGCACAGCCATGAGATCCTGAACCAAGGATTCACATTCCTAATGAATACATTCCGACTTTATTGCACCTTTAAGTGATTAAAACAGGGCGAGGGAACACGAGGACCACCGGCAGCAGTTTAACGTCCGCCATGTTTCCTACATCCTCGTCTAGAGAGCCGTCCGATTAACAACGGGAAACAGCCCATCTGCAATCTGCATCTAATTAGCTTTATTAAATTGCCAATTTCCCAGCAAACGTGGAACCTTGTTGCAGATCTCACCGGGAATCGTAGACTCCCTCTCCAGACAAGATCCTCTTAATTATCTGCAGAATGCACTGCTCCGTATCTCCTGTAACAGTGGGCGGACGCTCGTCACTCACACAGACGGACAGGACCGGGCGAGGCACCTGTGGCCACCTGATCATTTACTCAGAATATCTCGACTGGCTCAGGAATGGACACTGAGGCGTTTTAGACAGTTTCATGTTTACTGACTGGGTACTGAACGTCTGATGGAGTCGAGTGTGTAGAGTGTGCGAGTGTGTGAGTGAGTGTGCGTGAGTGTGCACGTGTATGTGTGAGTGTGTGCGCGTGTGTGTGTGTGTGCGCGTGTGTGTGCCCTACGATGGATTGGCGCCCTGGTTCCCCCGTGACCCTGAACAGAAACAAGCGGTCCAGAAGATGAATGAATGAATGGAAGCGATGACATTACCGTTTCTATAGTAACAGCTCCTATTGTGTTGCTCTGTAGTTTAGTAAAGCGGCACCGCTGGTGGGGTGGAAGAGGAATAAAACATTCGGGGACGTGCCGTTATAGGAAATCAATAAACTCCAGTGCGTTTGCAGTAACTCTACTTCATCACACCACCTCATCACGGATCACTCTAACAGCAGGACATGACGTGGTGCACATGGTCACATGCCTCACTTCCCTTTAGCATCACTAAGGTTGCTCCCAGTGCATTATGGGTAGTAGTACAGATAGCAGCACCAGTAACAGCATGGACATATGGAGCTCATGGCTTTGAACACACGGTCTAACACTCTATACCTCACAGAACAGAGTGAGCTTGTCATCTGAGAGAAGGCCATTTGCTTCATCGAGAAGAAAATCTCTTCTAATGAACTTTTTGAAGCCCCAGTCCTTGCCCTGGACGAATCGATAGGCTCTTTGGCTTTCTGCAAAGAAAAAAAAAAGTAAGGTAAGTCACATGTAACTGTTTTCTAGTTTACTTTATAATTATATACCTATTATATACCTTATATATAATTATATACTCTAAGTATAGCTATATAATCACTTTCTAGTTAAACAGTATTTCTCCACAGTAAATACACATCACTACTGACACGTTTATATTTCTGTCCATGTGGAGTGACTCTTCCACACTTATTTACATTACTCCTCAACAAAGTGTTCTGAGGCTACGTTAGAACATTAGAACGGTTCTCCTGGCTGCTGTTTGAGTACAAAACTCTAACGAGGCACACGGTCCAGGTTTCAGCACACAGCATGGTCTAACTCTCAGTCCTGCACATCTCCCAGCTAAAACACTAATTACAATTACAAACACGCATATATTATAGCCAACATCGCTTTTCTGTACAGGTTCCAGCACCTGCTAGAGAGCAAAAACATTCTTATAATCAGGGAAGTGTAAAAGGTGCTAATTACGGAATTACAGTACAGAAGGAGGACAGTGTTAACACAGCTGAACAATGTAATGTAAATATGCAAGTGGAGTGAAATATGTAAACATCATGAAGAATAAAGAATGCAGGTTACTACAGAAGAGGTTCGTACCCATAGCTTTAGTCTCCTCTCGCTTAGCGTTGAGTAAAGAAAACTTAAACTTTGCACGCACTTCACTTTTTGGACAACTAACCAGGAGAAGATACAGGGACAGGTAGTCTTTGCTTTCATCATCGAGTCCTTTTGGGTTTACTCTGAGGCACCTGGAAGGAAAACGCACAGAATACACAGTCAAATATTCAGTTCGTTACGCTGCTGTAGAAACGAGCTGGTCTTCTACTCTGTACTTACAACTACACACCGGTGGTTTTAATACAGGACAGACGGTGAGACAGGACGGACGGTGAGACAGGACGGACGGTGAGACAGGACAGACGTAATAATCTGAACAGACGGTGAGACAGGACAGACGTAATAATCTGAACAGACGGTGAGACACGGTGAAACAGGACAGACGGTGAGACAGAACGGACGGTGAGACAGAACGGACGGTGAGACAGGACGGACGGTGAGACAGGACAGACGGTGAGACAGGACAGACAGTGAGACAGGACAGACAGTGAGACACGGTGAGACAGGACGGACGGTGAGACAGGGAGACACGGTGAGACAGAGAGACACGGTGAGACAGAGAGACACGGTGAGACAGAGAGACACGGTGAGACAGAGAGACACGGTGAGACAGAACAGACGGTGAGACAGAACAGACGATGAGACACAACGGACGGTGAGACACAACGGACGGTGAGACACAACGGACGGTGAGACACAACGGACGGTGAGACACAACGGACGGTGAGACAGATTCTGACTCTGAATACAGGGAAGTGCCCCCATGTAAACACTACGAGTCTGATTCTGAACTGTTTACTCCCATGTATTTGTAAACCATCTCACCATTTCATCTTGTCACTGGGACCTGAAGAGAAGGTGGAGCTTTTCAGTACTTCACCCATTTCCTCTCGACAGAAGCTGAAGTTGTTAATGGTCCACATGTAGGAAAATTTCACTACTTTTACCTGCAGTGGGAAAACAAGTGAATTAACAAGTAAAGGAGATCAGACCACAACTGCATCGTACTGTGTGGAGTGTATTCGGGTATAATTTCTGGATTGATCCCGACGTGACCGTGCTCACCTGTGTGTAGCACCAGCTCTCGGCCACAGGGCCGCTGCTCATCTCTCCCTGAGAAGAAGGAGGTGGAGGTGGAGGAGGTGGAGGAGGAGGAGGAGTAAGGATGCGTGACATTTGACCGTCCTCTGTCTGGACACGAGGCCCGACTGCCGCCGAAATCTCACCACTTGACCTTTTCGTGGACAAAGAGAACAAAGTCGGGGCTTAGCCAGAACACACAGCTGCAGTTTTCTCGGTCCTGCACATCTTGAGCCTCTGAAAACATCACGTCAGAGACCTCGCCAAGAGGAAGTCATTGTGTGTGTGAATGAGAGTCAAAGTTGAGCTGAACGAACGGACAAATCTAGCAGGAGGACAAAGCAGAAAGGACGTGGGAGGCTCAGGAGATCACACGCCTTAATTACTTAACCACCTTCACTTATAGAGCACCCGTGTAAACAATACAGGAATGAAAGAAACGTCAATTAAAGCGTATTCATTAAAATCTACAAGGAGTTTAATTGCTTGGCTTAGTCCGTATCCTAGCAACAGAGTGGTTTCCTGTTCGGTTCAGCACAGGGTCGAGTGGCGTGGCGATACAACACGAACACTGCGATACACACATCAGGATATCAGTATGTTTTATACATGACTGGCATCATCAGCTGTTATAAAAAAATTATATGTCCAGAATAATCCATGAATATACACAGAAATCCTGTGTCCTGTCAGCTTCATCACACTCTGACTGTAACGGGCGTACACTGTTGAGTCAAGAACTAATTATTTAACTTATTTACTTATTCATTTAATTTACAAATGTATTAATTGTATTAATTTAACTAATTAAATAATTCATTCATTAAGACCTAGAGAGCTGAGGCTACAGGTAAGAACAATTTTATTTATTTATTTATTTATTTTATATTTATTTTGGATTAAGTTTTTCGGTCAACAACAATATTTATTTATTTATGTATTTATTTTTAATTTATTGGATTAGCTAATGCAATAATCTTTATTTATTTATTTATTTATTTATTTATGTATTTATCAATTTATCTATACATCAATACCAAATTACAGATATATGCTGGCAACATTTATTTTATTTATTTATAAAAAATATATATTTAATATTTATTTATATTTTTGACACTTCTGGTCAAGAATTATATTTATTTATTTATTTTTAATAATTTATAATTTATCTATATATCCATCACAAATTTGTTAAGGCTTTAGTCAATAACTATTTCTTATAATTACTTATTTTTTTTACAAAGCAAACAGGTGATGTTTATTTGATATTTACTCACTTATTTAGACCATCCAAGTTTTTATTCAGAACAATATTCTTCCTTTCTTTCTTTCTTTAGTAATTTATTTATTTGTAATCAATTTATCTAGATATCAATCCCAGATTATGGGTATATGGTGGCAATTAAATAAAATTGTTTTGCCAACATGTATCCATAATTTGGGGTCGATATTTAGATACATTTATTAAAAATAAATAAATAAAGAAACAATATTGCATTTATTAACTAGCTAACTACAATAAAAATAAATAAATATACAAATAAATAAATGAGCAAAAAAAATGTTTTTTCCGACACATTTGGTCAAGAATAAAACTTTTTTTTTTTTGCTTATTTATTTATTTGTATATATTTTTATTTTACTGTAGTTAGCTAGTTAATAAATGAAATATTGGTTATTTATTTATTTTTAATCAATTTATCTATATAATCAACCCCAAGTTTTGGATACATGTTGGCAAAACAATTTTATTTATTTGTAATAATTTTTTTCTGACATTTTGGTGAAGAATAATATTTTTTTATTTTTATTGTAGTTAGTTAATGGATGCAATATTCTTTATTTATTTATTTTCAATCAATTTATCTATATATCTTTTTTTTTTAATGCAAACAATTGATGCATTAATCGATATTGACTCACTTATTTACACGTTTGTGAAGTTATTAATTAATTACTAAGTAATGTGTTTATTCTAACTGTAAAGGTCTGCTTTAGTCAGACACGTGTATTACTGTTCTGTAAACGAGGTCAGTGGTGTTTACAGGTGTTTCTGCGTGTGGTGTGGGTACACACGTTTACGTTTACACGTGCACCTGTAATGAGATGCGTGTGAAACACTAGTTCGGGCCACACCCCTGTGTTTTGGAGTAAAAGGTTGTGTGTGTGAATAAGTGGTGCTGGGTTTGTGTGGCGTGTCTCCACAGGTCTCACACAGGCCCGGACTCGTCTCCGGCACTACCACACGGATCCCAGCTGCTCCCAGAGGCTCATGACTACACACTAGAGCACAGCGTTTACTAAACCACGATATTCAGAATCATCCCTGAGCGGATTCTGTGAACCTGAGCTCTCACCTACGTTCTCCCAGGGGATGGAGGAGAACCCGGCTTCAGATCAAAGCAGCCTCAGAGTGGAACAGACAGGTAGAGCTGACTGGTGTTCAAATTCTTTGTGAGTACATCCGAGACTGGATTTTACACCCTGCACCACCACAGGATGGTCTTTTAAAGACGGTGAACCCCTGAGGAATTCGAGATGCACCAACACGCCCTGTAGTCCCGCATCCCTCATTTGTCTGGTCCATATTTAGAATCCTGTGATGCATGCTTTATTTAACCGGGATACTGAGAGACTCACCCTGAGTAGATGAAAGAGCTTCTCTGTCATGTTAATGATGACCAGGTTTAAACGATGAGCCCTGGAACTCTGCCTTCATCCCAGCCTGAGGGTGCACACGAGGACAAAACAACAAGAGGGTTGAGAACAGGAACAGTCTACAAGTATTCAACACCCCTTATAAAAATAAATAAACAAAAATAAACACCTGTCTGAACACCGAATGTAATGACCGCCGTAATATCGCTAAGATTTCAGTCTTATCTACTGTTCCTATTTAATGCACACTGTATCTTTGGTATGAATCTGTTAATTCAGTAGTTTAAAGTGCGCCACCTATAGGATTAAAGCGGGAATTCAAACCTGTATAAATTAAAATTTTATAAAACATTTATTGTAGAGTCGCTGTGCCGATACGTGAAGCGCTGAATCAAAGCACCATGATATATAAGCGAATGGATTTTCTCTGCACTTCTCCTCACCGACACGCTGGCTCTTTTATCTCTTCAATCCTCTGTAAATGAAATCGGAGCGATAAAACACTCATGACTTTGTGTTAGACAGGCGATACTTCCAAGCAGAGTTTTAGGGAGGCCGTTTCATTCCCAGCACAGCTACACATACAGCCTGTCTCCAGGTTACGTCTGGATCTCATGTCTTGATGAGTAAATGAAGGTAGTGACCCGGATTACTCCTGGAGATTACAGCGATGATGAACACGATTTCACTCATGAGCTCATTTCCTCTCTATACGGATATTTACTGAATCATGTGAATATTGCGGTGTATAACTTTAACCCGAGGTGACCTATTCTAATTACAAACCAGTTTATTATCCAGGTGATTTATACAAGTGCCGCCATCACCACCCCCAGGTAGGAGGCGTGGCCTAAACCGTACGTATATAAATGAATCAGATGGTAATACAATTCACAGTGGGTTTGTGTGTATAAAGTTTTATCCTGCTTTTCTGCACAAGTTACTCATTTTCTACTTCTGTTTCTTCATGATAATTAATTTTCAGACCTAATTCTCTGTCTTTAGTGTCCCAGTGATTAGAGAAACTTCAGCAGAGTGATAGAGAGAGTGATAGAGAGAGTGATAGAGAGTGCGATAGAGAGTGATAGATAGAGATATAGAGAGTGTGATATAGAGTGTGTGATAGAATGTGATATAGAGAGTGATAGAGAGAGAGTGATAGAGAGAGTGATAGAGAGAGATATAGAGTGTGATATAGAGTGTGATATAGAGAGTGATAGAGAGAGAGAAAGAGATAGAGAGTGATAGAGATATAGAGAGTGATAGAGATATAGAGTGATATAGAGAGTGTGATATAGAGTGATAGAGAGAGTGATATAGAGAGTGTGATATAGAGTGATAGAGAGAGTGATATAGAGAGAGTGATATAGAGTGTGTGATAGAATGTGATATAGAGAGTGATAGAGAGAGAGTGATAGATAGAGATATAGAGAGTGTGATATAGTGTGTGATAGAATGTGATATAGAGAGAGATAGAGAGTGATAGAGAGTGATAGAGATATAGAGAGTAATATAGAGAGTGTGATATAGAGTGATATAGAGATATAGAGTGTGATATAGAGTGTGATATAGCGATATAGAGTGTGATATAGAGTGTGATATAGCGATATAGAGTGATATAGAGAGTGTGATATAGAGTGTGAGACATGGAGAGTGACAGAGAGAGTGATATAGAGAGAGTGATATAGAGGGAGTGATATAGAGAGTGTGATATAGAGAGTGTGATATAGCGATATAGAGTGATATAGAGAGTGTGATATAGAGAGTGTGACATGGAGAGTGACAGAGAGAGTGATATAGAGAGAGTGATATAGAGAGAGTGATATAGAGAGAGTGATATAGCGATATAGAGTGATATAGAGTGATATAGAGAGTGTGATATAGAGTGTGAGACATGGAGAGTGACAGAG
>JAOVVG010000047.1:28981308-28999645 GCA_028566375.1 Leptodoras nelsoni | reverse complement strand
ATATTTAAATTGGTTTGATGTTCCGAAACATTTAAGTGTGACAAACATGCAAAAAATCAGGAAACCAGGGAGGGGGCGCAAACTTTTTCACACCACTGTATATTTAGTAGCTTCCGACTAATTGTGAAATATATTTTAGGGGTATGTGAGGCACAGAAATTGGTAAAGTAGTATTTGACTTGCTGGTGGCAGGGGCATCCTTGTCAACACTGCTGTTTTTTTTGTTTTTTCCCTTTAATTATGAAACTTTTCACTATACTTCCAGCATTTCCTGTGCATTGACAGTTCTTCAATCACAGCTATATACTTTAATATTGTATAATATTGTTCATAGGACTGTGTTTTTATTCCCTTGACACCATGTGGTGGTTTTGGGTTGTTGGTCTGTCTTCTCTGTGCTTCCATCCAAGTTCTTGTTGGCATGATATCTCAAGAACAAATAGTTGAATGTTTTATATGATTTATATTGATAAATCAATATAAATTCTATCATTGTACTTAATCCAAACAAATCCCCCTGATATCTTACTGCTTTAGGGGTATTTATGCCATGCAGGTAATTAATAAGGACTAGAATTGGTGGTGTGTTGAGTGAAAGTGCTGGTACCCTTAAATCTGGTCCAGCCAATTCATGTGAGAAATGAGTTGGTTGACTAAGCCACCAATTCAGCAGGAAGACCTCAGATAACACTGCAGCAGCTGCACTCCACTTTAGGCCATGTACTCCACAGAGATGGGCTTTTTGGAAGAGTGAAATAAAATAAGGTCCTCTGGCCAAATTAGAGTACAGTTAAACTTGCACCATACATTTTCAATAGGAGAGGGAACATCCCCAAAACAAGATGACTCATGGATTTATCTGGCCACTAACAGTTTTCCACTGCCTTTCAATCAGTGTCTGACTTTGAGCCCAGAACACTCCTTGGCATTTCTGTGCAAAATTAATATATGGCTTCCCCTTTGCATTATTATTTCCACTTGCATTTCTTGATGCAGAGATGAATTGTGTTAAGTGACGGTGGTTTTCCAAAGCACTCCTGAGTCCATGTGGCTATGTCTATCTTGGTACCAAGATGGTTTCTCAGACAATACTACCCGAGGACTCAATGGTCTCACACATTCAGCAGCTGTTTCCCTTTTTTTGGCCTTTATGAACCAAGGTTTCCCCTGACCCCCTGAATCTTTTCATGGTATGTACTATCGATGGTGAAAAGACCAAAATTCCTTGTAATCTCATGCTGAGAAAAAAAATTGTCTTTGAACTGACTGACTCTTCCCTCATGAAGTTTAGCACAAAGTGGTGAGCCCTGACCCATCATTGCTTATAAAGACAAAGCCTTTGGTGGATGTTCCTTTTACATTTTATCTTGACCTCATCTTAGCAGCTAATTGTGTAACCTTCCAGAAGAGTGCTATTTGTATAATCTTTCTCTCTCTGCCCCCCCCCCTTTAAAAAAAAAAAAAAAAAACACACACGTACAAAGTACAATTAGGTTTGTCAATGAAAATACAGAGAAGGTTTTCTTAATACTTTTGAGTTAAATAAAAGTTCATGTGATTAGTTTTTATTGCATTTCTCAAAAGTGTCCCAACTTCTGGAAATGCGGTTTGTACTTGTATATTTACCCAGGTTCGCAGTTACTCTAATCCACCTCAAATTGTTTAGGACCATCACATGCTGCAAATGCCACCTATAATAGTTACTCTAGGGTACTATGCAGTCTAGCTACATATTCAAATTGGGGCCCCAGAAACCTCCGATCCATCAGTTTTTGAAATGTAACCCTAAAGGAAGTGTGACCTGACTTCCAAATGGTGTAGAGAAAGCAGTTTCTTCTTTGGTTTGTGGAAACAAGGGACTCTGCCAGTGGTTGAATGAAAATGAGTCTTGCGAAGCCAATTCAGGGGCTCATCATGAGGCATCATGAATTTAGAAATGTCACTGACCTTGCAGACAAACAGACCACCTTATTTCCCTTGGGAGTCAGCACGATTGGCCTATTCCATTCAGTGTGGGACTCCTCCTCCACTCTTATCTCCAGCATTTTCATGAGTTCCTTCTGAACCACTATATGTTCTAGTATCACTTAAGTGATATGGGTGTCTGCACTCAACCAGACTGGGAGGAGTACCTGTGTTGTATTCTATGAGGTTTTCTCCCCAGCAGGAAGAAAAATAAAATGGCACCATGTTTGGCTGCTGTCACAACTCCTCTGTCCACCCTTTACTTTTTTCCCCACTTTACACTTTAAGTCAATTCAACTTAATTTCTAAACCTAATTTCTTTTATTAATGGACCTTGTCTCAAAGCTGCTTTACACAGAAAATTGAATTAAAAGACAAAATAAGTTAGGGACTTTAACCATGTTATTATAGAAACATGTATTTCTATTAATCTATAATCCTACTTACCTACATTTACAGTTATGGCATTTAGCATATATTCTTATCCAGAGTGACAGAAGTGCTTGGGGATTAACTTGGAATATCCAAAGCTAGTGCTGGTAGACATGAATTCAAGATCCTTTGAGCTATGACACTGCTAGAAATTAGCCATACATTACCTAATACAAAAATTGCAAAGCAAGTCCTATAATCCAAAAGTTTGAATTAGTGCTCATCCAACTGTTGTCAAAAAGGGACTTCGTTTGGCATTACCTTTCGTCATTTTAACTCTGGATCCAAGCTGTCCAAGTGAGATCCTGATGGTAGACAGAGAAAGCAACACAAAGTGGTGACCCCTAAGAATACATGCTAGCTAGTATTAGTCTGAGGGCTTGAGCTTACCAAGCACTCCTACCTAGCATCCTGCTAGCCAATGTGATCTCTGGAGAACAAACTTTTTTTTTTTTTATTATAAAAAATTTTTTTATTTATATATTTTTTGGATTTTTTCCTCATTTTTTTCCCCTCCAATTCCCACCCGTCAGTGTCCCCCCCTCCCCCCTTGTCACAACGAACTGCCAGTCCGGGAGGGCGAGGCCCTCGCGTGCTTCCTCCGACACGCGTGACTCGCCGTCTCTTTTCGAGCTGCGGCTCATGCAACCTTTGGGAGCTGTGTAGCACGCTTGGAGGAGAGCGCTCCCGCCCCCCTCTTGTATACATGAGCTCATAGACGCCCGTGACTGGACAGTGTCGCGCTGATTGACATGGGGGGAGAGCATATGCTGCCCCTCCCACCCTGAGAGCACGGCCAATCTTGCTCTCTGGGCTCCCGCCTACGGGCAGCTATAGCATCACCCGGATTCGAACTCGCGATCTCCAGGTGATGGGGCGAACGCGTTGTCGTTGCGCCACTCGGGAGCCCCCTCTGGAGAACAAACTTCATAACCTCTGTGCCAGGATCAAGTTCCAGAGAGACTTATGACTGCAGACTCCTCTGCTTCACCAAGTCATGACTAAGCCCAGTGATGCCACACACTGCCATCCAGCCAGCAGAGTTCTTCTCAGTTTACCTTCCGAGAGGAACAGTTGAGTTCCATCCTTTGACTGACCATTGTCACCACTGTCTGTAATCCACCTCAAGTGAACACGGACACTGTGCTACATTAACTTCATGAAGTTCTCAAGGTTCTGAGATTGCCACTGGGATGCTGTGTTTGGGGACTTCAGCAACATGACTCATTGTATGCTGGGTGGACCATTTGGTGGCTGCCTTGCAAAACACTTTGAATGACACAGGGTGGGACATGGTCCAGTGTAGCTCTGACATCAGTGTGTTTATGGAAGCGGTCATGTGATTAGACAATATTCCCAAGAATCACCATCTGGGCATTGCTCAACCAGAAGCCTCGGGTGTGGTCTGAACACTCACATTGCTGCCTACAGTGTGGGGAACAACAAGGACATGGTTGTCCCATACGGGCTGCAAAAGATGGTGAAGGAATTAAAGCACAGTGGGAGTCGCCGTTTCAGCCGAGCAGCTCTAGTACTCTGTGGTGGGGCTATGGATGATAACAGACAGAAACCCACCCCAACCTGGTGAGTGCGGACACGTCTGAAAAATTAGCAGAATACTTTTTACGCTTATTTTGAGGGTAACACTTGCATAACATTTGCGTATGTGCAGAGCTCATCAAAGGGCAATGCCCCTTCACAATCATGGAGAGACATGAGGGCAGCCTTCAAGGTTATAAATAACAGGAAGGCAGCTGGACCAGACTCGATCAGCGCTCTCCATGATGCTGGGTATCATTCCAATGTGCTTTAGACAATCCCCCATCGTTCCTGGCCTACAGAAATCCTGGCCAGTCTGCGTTCATGACCATCACCCAGTAGCCATCACAATTCTGATGAAGTGCTTTGAAAAGCTGGTCGGAGACTTCATCTCATCTCCATCATACTCCATGGACCCACTACAGTTTGCGTACTGCCCCAACTGCTCTACAGAGGATGCCATCACACATCATCTCCACGCAATGCTGACTCACCTGGACTCTAGGGGGACTCTAGGGAGGTAACTTAAAATTCTGTTTTTTGACTACAGTTCAGCATTTAACCATATGCTGTTGGAAGTGCTGGGACTCCATCCATCCATCCATGTGTCCCTGACACTAACTTCCTGTCAGGCAGACCTCATGCAATGTCGGTATGCAAACGTCTCACCCACCCCAACCCTCTGCATTGGAGCACTTCAGGGTTGTGTCCTGAGCTCCCTGCTTTACTTGCTGTATACTTATGACTGTGTGGCAACTTCAAGTTGCACCACAATTGTCAAGTTTGCTGATGACACTGTTATGCTGGGCCTGATATCGGACAACGAGGAGAGGGCCTAACTGAAAGAGATTAAGCACCTTGAGAACTGGTGCCAGGATGCGTCTCCTTTGTCAGCAAGACAAAGTAGCCAATGGTTGACTGCAGCGAGAAACTGGAGAGGAGTTGCCACCCCTGTAAATATCAGAGCTGCAGTGGAAAGATTAGACAGTTTCAAGTACTTGGGAGTTCACATTTTGCAGGTGCTCTCATGGACTTAGCACATCAGCTCCCTCAGAAAGAATGCCATGATCCATTTCAGAGGTGCAAGTGATTTCAGACTGCCATTCAAGATGAATTGTAACTTCTGAACCATCGAAAGCATCCTGATGGGGGAGCATTACAGCCTGGTTTGGGAACAGCTTCTCCAGTAGGTGATGCTTTCAGCACGTCATGTGGACTGTACTTGCTGACCTGCAGACCATCTAAAACAACCATGCTGGACCAAGGCCAAGATGATTATGAAGGATCTCAGCCATCCCAACAATGGTCTATTCTTTGTTGTTGAGGGCAGTGCTTTCACTCCATTGGAAGGCCCCTACCCTGCCAAGGTTGTAGTTGTACTACATACCTGGAAATGCAAGGCACCACTGACCTCAGATTCTGTCTGCTGGGAACCGACCCAGATTAATATCGGCAGCAATCTCCTGTATCACAGGCTAATTCCAGAGATTGCTGGCTAACCTGCATTCTACATTTTTGTTCCTTAGACAAAATTGAGAGAAACCATTGAATAAGTGTGTTCCTGTGAATAAACCTCACCTGCAACGTCCCGAACCTTTCCAAAGCCGCCTCTTGAATCCAGCTTTCGTGGATCAAGGGCTGCCTGAACACTGTCCAAGTCCAACAACGCCTGATGTATTCCTCCTGGAGTATCAGAGCATTTCCAAAACAGCAGGTCTTGTGCTGTGTACATGGCATGCAGTGGGTTATTCCTATCAAAAGTATTTCAAGGAAGGACAACTGGTGCCAAGGTCAAAGGTGCCCAAGTCTTATTGATGCATGTGGGGAGTGAAGGCCAGCCTGTCTTGACCAATCCCACAGAAGAGCTACTGTAGCACAGATTGCTGAAAAAGTTAATGCTGGCTATGATGGAAAGGTCTCTGAATCATGAACGAGTAGTTATGTCTCTAAAAGATGAATCATGTTTGTTTTTTTGTTTTTTTTTTACATCATGTGGAAAGAGAGGGCATAATTTTTGCATAATTTCCTTGGTGAAGAGATGAAACAAGCAGGTACTGTAGGAAGAAAATAAGCCAGCAGAGCCATTATGATGCTCTACAAATGTTATGCTGGGAAATCATTGCTCCTGGCATTCTTGTAGATGTTACTTTGACATGTACCCCACAATGACGACAGTGTTTCCTAATGGTAGTGGCCTCTTTCAGTAGGATCATGCTCCCTGCCACACTGCCAGAACTGTTCAGGAATGGTTTCAGGAAAATTACAAAGAGTTCAAGGTGTTTACTTGGCCTCCAAACTCCCAAATTCTCAATCTGATTGAGCATCAGTGGGATATGCTGGACAAACATGTCAGATCCATGGAGGCTCCACCTCTCAACTTGCAGGATTTAAAGGATCTGTTGCTAATGTCTTGGTGCCAGATACCACAGCACAACTTCAGTGGTCTTTTGGAGTCCATGTTTCGAGGGGTCAAAACTATTTTGGTGACACAAAGGAGACCTACATAATATATAATAGGCAGGTGATTTTAATGTTCTTGCTGATCGGTGTATGGTTACATGACCACAGTCATAACGGTTAAAAAAAATAGTTCTTCAGTACCTAACACGCACCAAAGGCCACAGTTCTTGGGCATTTTGGCAAACTTTGGAGCTCTATTCCTGCTACAGAGCTCATTGTTTTATTTGGTCATCTTTATGACCTAAAATAGTCAAGATATGTTAATACATATTGTTTGCAATGTTAAACCTCTCTTCATAGCAGTTTTATTATTTTTGTTTTATACAGACAAAATGCATATTTGCTTTGTTTATGGTTGAATCTTTTTAGTCATACATTTACTTTATGCAGATTGTTTAAAATATTCTATGAATTGAATCAAAGTTATATATGCAGTACCATGTATTGAATCAACTTTACTCAAGTGTATTTCACTTCCAAATATCTTGTTTTTCAGAACCATGTAGAAAATGGGTGTTTACATACCACTACAAGTATGTTGGCTGTGTGTTTTCCATATTTATTATACTTAGTTGGATTTATTTTTCCTTTGTGCAGTTCTTTGTAGTGGTGAATTGCAACCTTTCCTCTGATGTGCTCTGGATGAAGTTCAGTGAGTACAGTGCTTATTTGGTATTTAATTTTTTTTAAGTAACACATGTAGTTTAATAATATGTAAATTGTCTTGCAGTGTACCTCCGGACTGAAGATGCAACACAATGACTCGGACAGAATTCAATGACTGAAATATTTTGAGCAAGTCAAAGGACTGATTTCGACATGACCTTTCAAGTATGATGGATTCTGTAGAAATTATTACCTCAGAATTGGACTGTGTGAATTCTGTCCAAGACACAGTTCATGAAACAAGGCATGATGGGAAATCCTATGTTTGCTCTGTGAGAGATCAGCCAAGGTGTATTATGCCAGAACAAATGGCTTTTTCAAAAAATGATCCACCTATCTTTGATAAACCTTTGTATGGGACAGCGCTAGATCCTGCATTGTTGCCTGTGACTAGTCTTGATGATTACTCGGATGTTAGCAGCTGTTCTGAAGCAGATTTTGGCCAGATTTTGAACATGGAAAACAACCCTGATCAGTCTGTTTGTCAGGATACAGGGAGTTCTACGGATAAAAATGAAGCAGAAAAAGATTTGTGTCATGCTGGAAG
Organism: Leptodoras nelsoni; assembly: GCA_028566375.1. Classification (NCBI taxonomy): domain Eukaryota; kingdom Metazoa; phylum Chordata; class Actinopteri; order Siluriformes; family Doradidae; genus Leptodoras; species Leptodoras nelsoni. The sequence goes on along the minus strand of JAOVVG010000047.1, from coordinate 28,992,036 downwards.
ACACGGTGCATGGGCTGAAAGTGACAAAGTCACAGAAAAGCACAATTATGTCTGTGGAGCATCTCTTGAGACAGAGGGTGAAGGACGATCTGGCAGGTTTGATAATGTGATGGATGGCGAAAATCAGGTGGAAAAGTCCTGTTTAAATGTTGATCATGATTGCTCAGACCATGGTACCACAGAAGGTGAAAATGGATGCCCTGAGGATCAAATGAAAAGAGGATTTTCTCTCCAGAACACAGGCTTTGGTGTTGCTGAAAGGAGCAAGAGTTGCAAAGACGCTGCAGCTAATCGGATAAGTTCTGTTTGTGCCTTGGATTTAAATGGTGCAAAGCAGACTATAGAAGTTAATGAGAAGAATGGCATTAGTACAGGAAATATAGATGTACAAGATTGCCACTTAAAAAGAATAAACAACAATCGTGAGATCAAAAATACCCCTGAGCCTGAATTAAAACATAATGTTAAAAAAACTGCTCATGAAAATAAACCAGAGTATGACAGGACAAGGAACAGTCAAGAAGTTGAACACAGTAGTTTTGAGTTTTTACAGTCATGTTTTGGTTTGAGCAGTCTGGATCATACAAAATTAGACCAAAATTCTGCAAGCTTGTCTGGGAGTACGACTCTGCACTCCCAGCACTGTGAGGTTAATCATACACAACCTGCAGTTTTTCTACGAGCTACACTTGAGTCTCTGCCCAGAGGTCAGATAAAAATGGCCGCAGATGATGGTCTGCAGGAACCCCCTATAACAAATAGTAGCACTTCTCTGACGGAGGACCCTGGACAGCAAAATGACTGTATAGAAGATCAAATCATCGGGGGCTTGGCAAAAACTGAAAGTACATCTGTCTCCAGAATTAAAAACAGTGCCTCCTTGTTGTCATCCAAGAAGTTATTAAGAAAACTACAGCCTGTTGTCCTTGTGAAGACAACTATGCGTAATTCTAAAGCTGGAAACGTGTACATTTGTTCTGTGTGCCAGAAGAACAAACGGAATTTAGATGAACTTATTGAACACCATCATTGCAAACACACTAAGCATACATTTCAGTATTGCTTCACCTGTGGAGCCTATTTTTCTAATGGACCATTGGCAGCACAACATTTGTGTGAGCAAATTGGCCCAAGAAATATGCAGCTGTCTGATACGGTAGTGTCAACAACTAAGCAACTGGCCGAGAAGATTAATGCAAAATACCTGTGCAAGTACTGCCATAAACCATTCGTTAAACAGTCTTACCATTTAGATCATGAGTTTAGGCATAGAACTATAACACAGCATAGGTGTGCTTGTTGTGGCTTATACTTTCCTAATGCAAAAAAACTGCATGCTCACAAACGAAAAGTCAAATGCTCTCCTTTGATACTAGAACCCAATGAACAGAGAGAAAAATGCTTCGAAACAGACCAGAAAAATCCAGCTAAACCAACCTTTACATTTGGAGTTAATGGTCTTCACGGTTGTTTTGTGAAACTAGTAGACATAAACAAAATGAAGCCATCTCCACAACAAATTAACTGTCCTGTTTGTGGAAAAAGGTTCAAACTCAGAGCACAGCTGAAAGTACACCTTAGATCACACACGGGTACAAAGCCTTTTACGTGTAATAACTGTAAGAAGGTTTTTAAATACTCCTGGAATCTTGTCAAACATAAGGAGCTATGTTCTGGAAGCATGACAAAGCAACTCCTTTCTGAACCACCTATTACAGGTAGAGTTTTTGGTAAATTTGCTTGCCCCACTTGTCCACAGAGCTATAGGTACTCCTACAACCGAACCCGACACATGCGACAGCGGTGTTTGAAAGAATACATGCAATTGGGGAAGGGGAAAGTAGGAAATGGGTATAAATGCCCCTTGTGCAATGAAACATTTTCCATGGCTAGTAATCGGAATAGACATATTAAAAAATCCTGCTTCCAACAATATAAATTACAAAAGATAAACAAAAAGAAAGTGGTCAAGGTAAAAGAGGAAAAAGAAGAAAAGCAAGTGCTACCAACAGAGAATTTGCGGTGCTATAAATGTAAAGTGTGCCCAGCTACATTTGCGCACAAATCTGGAGTCTACAGACACATGAAGAAACACTCATTGCTTCAGCATTCTACTCAAGTGAAAGAATCGGACTCCAATAATGAGACGCCTCAAAGCCAAGAGTGTTCAAGCCAAAAATCAACCGATATGGTCACTAGTCACCCTTTCCTTTGCACTTTCTGTGATAAAAGCTTCAGTTCAAGCGACTCATTGAAAAATCATCTGCAGCTACATGTGGGAAAGAAACCCTTCTACTGCTTGGACTGTGGTAAAAACTTCGCAAGGCGTGGACACTTACTAGCTCACAAAAATGTTCACAAGCGAAGGATACAGTGTTCTGTCTGTAAAAAAATTCTGCCTACTATTGGAGATTTGTTGAAACACAGACAATCCCACATAAAAAAAGGTATGCTTCAGTGCCCTGATTGTCCAATGCAATTCAAATTTCCTGTGTTTTTGCTCCGACATGTTGCAATTCATGCAAAGAAAGAAGCCATGCTGAAATCATCTCCACCTGTTGAATCTTCACCCAAAAAGTCTGCAGATGAAAACGTAAAAGAGATTAAGGGGTCCTTTTGTTGTGGAATATGCAAAAAGACATTCGTTGATTCCAAAGCAATGAGTGAGCATTGTTTAATTTACCTTCCAAAACCATCTGTGTCCAAATGTCCAGTCTGTAAGCATCATTTCACAAGCCGAACTGCACTGATTCGCCATATACGTCTGCACACTGGTGAAAAACCTTTTCCTTGTAAGAGCTGTGGAATACTTTTTCACCGGAAGGAAGCCCGTAAACTTCATGAAGAGAAATGCAAGGGTTTGCCAGAAAAACCTCTCCCTCAACCAACCACAGCTCAAGTGCGTAAGAAATGTGAAGTAAAAGCATCAAAGTCAGAAAAAGTTCTCAAAAACTTTACATGCTCATACTGCCCACACATATTTACCATGTCGGGTAATTTAAAAATGCATGAAAAAGCTCACTTGGCTAACAACCTTGTACCATGTTTAAAGTGTGGAAAATATTACAAAAAGAATAAGATCTATGGACATCGGAAACGCTGCAACGCCAAGGAACCCACTTCTGGAGAGACATGCGATGGTGAAAAATCTGGACTTGTAAATAAGAGTGAATGCAAAAGTACCAGTATAGTTCTAAATAGAGCATGCAGATCAAAAGAAATGGGGACTAATGTCAAGGACCGTTTTATGCGATGCCCGCATTGTCCAAAACGTTTCCCGTATAGATCATATTTACTAAGACATCTTCAGACTCACGCTGGAAAAAAACAATTTGCATGTAAGCATTGTGGTCAGAAATATGGCCTTCAGAGTTCCTGTCAACAGCATGAGGACTTGTGTGATGGTGTGTTGAGGCAACATGAAAAACAACTGAATGAATCTGAAGAAACCAAAGTCATGCCAATTAGTGCAGTCAACATAAAGGGATGCACAGTAATCACAGGAGCAAATGGTGAACAGTTGAAGTGCAATTTTTGTACAAAAACCTTTGTGAAACCTAGATCGCTTAGACGGCACATTCTTACCCACACAGAAGTCAAGCCATATCAATGTAAGACATGTGAAAATTGTTTTTCACGATATGATCATCTGAAATATCACCAGACACGATGTAGAAGCAAAAAGCAACAACTTGAGGTGCATCCTGAACAGATTGCTCTAGACCATGTTGGCTCTCAAGCCAAAGGACAGCCACAAAATGATGTGTTTGAATGCAGTATTTGTTCAAAGAAGTTTTCTACACATAGCAACTTAACGAGGCACATTTCTATGCAACATTCTACGGTCAAACCATTTTCCTGTAAAAGATGCGGTAGTGGCTTTACCTCTAAGGACAGTCTGAGGAGACATGGCATCAGGGTGAACTGCAAGATGTCCTCAGCAGAATGCTTGGAACCAGTCCAAATACCACCCAAGTTAAATACTGCCGTGCAGACTTGCAGAGAAACATCCAAACTCATGCAACGTATAGAGGGGCACTACTCTAATAAATGGAAGTTCCAATGTGGATTCTGCCCTCGCCGCTTTAAAACCCAAACACAATTAAAAATGCATACTCGTCTTCATACAGGCGAAAAGCCGTTTGCATGTGCCAGTTGTGATGAGCGTTTCGTCAGAAGTGACTATTTAAAACGCCACTTGCTTAAATGCAGTGGGAAAAGAGAAGGTCCTAAAGTTCTCTGTGACAGATGTGGTGGATTGTTTACTCTGGAAGCTCTTGAGATTCATCAAAAGAACTGTATCATCAATTTGAAGCCTACTGATTGCCCTGATGATGTAGGGAGTATTTCCAGCCCCTCGAAGGTCAAGGCGTTTTCCTGTCTCCACTGTAATGACCGCTTTTTGTTGTTCTCCCAACTTCAGCAGCATATTTTAACAAAACACAGATCTGATGGCCTACAACAGTCGGATATCCTCGAGTGTGAGCAAATGTCAAGTAATTTGCATATTAAGGAGGAACCAGTAGATGACAATTATAGTGAGAACTTGCACAGCAGCCAACAAATATATGCTAACAATGGACAAGAAAATACTAATGATGACCGAGAGAGGCCATTCCAGTGTGAGCAGTGCAACATGAGGTTTATATCCAACTGTGGGCTTGGTAGGCATATGCGCACTCATACAACAATATACCCTCTTTCTTGCCAAAAATGCGACAAGGGTTTTTGGAGCAAAAATGTACAACAGAAGCACATGAGAAGATGTAAGGGCTTGGAAGTCTCTAAAATGGTGCCTAATGCAAAGGATGCAATTTCATCAGAATTGGAGTGTACTCCTGATAATGTTCTAATCTTTAACAAAGGCTCCAACACAACAGGAACTGGTGTACTCCAGACAAAGTTTTCATGTAAAGACCAGGATAAAGGAAATACAGACAAAGGAGATGCAGTTGTTCATAAATATCAGTGCTCTGAATGTGAGGAAAGTTTTACAGATGGGCTCATGCTTATAAGTCATCTTGAGGCTCATGGCCGTGAAGACCAGGAACGTAGATTAGGCAAAAGCCATCACTGTCACATTTGTGGTAAGATCTTTGATCATGCAAGCATGCTACAACGACATATGAAAACCCAGCATCAGGAAACATTCAAAAACACCTGCCCTGAATGCTTTAGAAGCTTTCGCTATCCGTCTGATGTGGACATACACAGGTCTTGTCATGATCCTAATCGGCCTTTCGTTTGTAACATTTGTGAGCTGAGGTTTTGGACTTCAAAATCCTTGAGTATTCATCAAAGGCTGTCTCACTCAGAGAGTGAACCACCCAAAACAATCGAGTCTACTCTGAAAACAGATAGGGTGTCCCCAAAAGTATTTACATGCCATCCCTGTAATAAAATTTACACTATCAAAGGGTCGTATATGAAGCACTGCAGGGTTAAACATAAAGGGTGTTCAAAAAGTCTTGATGCTCCCACTGAACATCAGTTGAGTAACAGTGAATCAGATGGAAGTGATGAGGAGGATAAAGATGTTAGTGATGACTCTGACTCTGCCCCTTATTTTCCTTGTCATGTCTGTGGTAAAACATTCCTAACATCGGAAAGTCTTGAGGATCATCAAAGATGCCACCTTGGTGAAAAACCTTATGAATGCGAAGAATGTGGCAAATGCTTTGTTCAGCTTGTAAATTTGCAGCAGCATCAGCGCAGTCACAAATCTGAGTTTCAGTGTCAAATGTGTGGTAAAGGTTTTGTTTCACTCTTTGCACTGCGCAAACATAAGCACACTCATGTTAGAAAGCACCCCCATCGATGTACAAAATGTCATTTAAGTTTCACACGATCTTCACAGCTGTCAGAACATATGATGACTCATCGTGATGAAAATTTTCCCTGTGATCTTTGCCACGAAAACTTTTCCTGCAAATCAAGCCGAGCAGAGCACCGGAAAATCCACACAGAGGAAGAGCTCCCTCCTTTAATTCCACCAGCAAAGCAGACTTCATCTCCACTGGTGTTGAGCAACCCTTCATTAAGTACTGTTCAGCAATACAGATATCGCTGTGAAATTTGTCAAGTGCGATTTCCAGATCCTGAGCAGCTCTCGGAGCATGGTTGTAATCCAGCAAATGAGCGCCCGTACTCGTGTAAAGACTGTAACAAGCATTTCTTGCATGGTTCTCACCTTAAAAAACATCAGCTCACTCATCAGTTATCTGGATCACGATCCTTTCAGTGTAATAGTTGTCACATGAGCTTTAGCCACCGCCATCACTTCCTGGCACATTTACAAACACATGGTGGTGAAGAATCTTCCAAATCTCAAATTGATGACGAAGTGAAGATATCAAACACTGATGATTCAAATCAGGACAAAATTTACAGATGCCCAATTTGTCCTGAGGGTTTTTCTCAGGTGTTAGAGCTGGCTAATCACCTTTCTGTTCATGCAAACATGTGCAATGTTTGTAACAAGACATTCTCAACTAAGCAACAACTTGAGAAACATGAAAAGAGTCATTTGTCTGCAGCTACACAGTATGAGTGTACAGAATGTGGAAAGAGCTTTCTTGGTAGTGATGCCTTTCGGCAACATTATTGTGTTCACCAAAAACATCTTCCCGTGTCGACCATGGAGAAAAAGAGATGTGTAGAAAATTCTTCTGAAGTAGTAACTAATAATGAGGAGGAAGAGGAAGTTGATGTTGGAGAAGACTTTTATAATTGCCCTACCTGCAACAAACGATTTCCTTCCAAAGTCAGTCTACAGGAGCACCAAAAATTGCATGAATTTGATCGTCCTTTCAAATGTCTGATTTGTGGAAAAGGCTTTGCCAAAAAGAGGTATCTTGCACAGCATCAGCAAACACACAATGAATCGCCATATGTATGTGACTTGTGCTCCAATTCCTTCAAAACGGAACAGTCACTTTTGTCCCACCGTAAGACTCATGATTCACAGCGTAAATACCACTGCTCAGTTTGTGACAAATCGTATAAAACACCATATGATCTTTCAAGGCATGAACAAAAACATCCTGAATTGCAAACCGTTAGTGAAGCAAGTGGGGTCCACAGATGCGATATGTGCTATAAATCTTTTAGCCTGCTTTCTCAACTGAGACAGCACCAGGAAACTCACGTTGGACAGGTTGTCTATGAGTGCACTGAGTGTGATAAAGCGTTTGCTTTTCTACACCTTTTAGAGGAACACCAGCAAACTCATGAGACTTCAACAGATTCTTTCCAGTCCCAGTCACAATCCGACATTCTCTTTCAAAGCCCAGTTATTGAGTAGAGTGTGCAGTATACCATTTCCTGCAATGCAGGTGATTTCTTAGTCTTTCAATTTTCTGAACACATTAAAATTGTATAGTTTCTTGACTCTTGTTGTGGGTTCACATTTTCATGTCGAGTCATATGGTTGTTTACCAAGGCTTTTCATTTCAGTACTCTCTGATATGTACATACGTAACGGATTATTGTTTTTACTACTGCAATTCAGAGAACTACTTGTTGAATTTTTAGTGTTTATAAACTCCAGATAAATGTAAAATATTGTTGTAAAATTAAGAAACTGATTTGAGGTAAATAAAATCTGCATGCTAGGAATAACTGACAGGAAATGCTGTGTAAATATTACATCACCACCAAATATTATTTTAATGTGGCTTATACAAGATAATTGGATATCCATCTATAAACAGTACCATTTTGGGGTATTTATTCATTTTTTTTTTATTAGATATGTTTTCTGTTAACTTTTGTAATTTGTAGACCCAGGTTGTTTTGAATTCATTTTATTTTGTAATACTTTTGTGTCATGTCCTGATGATAACTGGTTTTACACATATACCCAATACTCTTGTAACAAACACAGTCTATGTGAAATTGATATGATTGTTTGAATTGTGTATATGCCTTTGTATGTTCAGATGCGATTCTTCCTATCTACTTCCTATCTCTTCCGGTTTTTTTTAGGAATATTTTTTGTTGATTATTACTCTACCTTTTGTTGTCTTAATGGGTGGTTAAAAGTACCTACCAAGCACTTCATGACTTGGCATGACTTGCTCAACATGGCAAGTGACTTTGTTTGTATATGTCTATGTATTCATATGTAACTTTTTTTTAACAATTTTTAGACGGTTATGGTGTATTCAATTTACATACTTGACAATAAAGCCATTTGAATATAGCAGTCATCAGTGGTCTATATTTGTCACGTTCAGTGACTGAAATGTTTGACTTTATAAAGGCATTGCTTGCTTTAAAAAATATTAGGATAGGCAATTATTTTATAGTATCCAAGTTAACTTGCCAAATCCTAATATTTGTATCCACATCTTATTGAAAGTTTTATATTTACGATGCCAAACCATTTTAGATCACAATATTGACAGTAACCGTAGACTAAAAGGTTGCCAGGGAGATAAAGGTCATGTAAATTGTTTTTAAGGCATTTAGCTACCACAATGTGTGGTAGAAAAATGTTGAGAACTTAACTCATGCTTACAGTAGCAAGTAATTAGTTGCTTGTAACTTGCAGTTTGTCTCTTGTGGGCTTGGAGCATGCTGTTGTCTCTTTTGGGATCATCTGTCCAGTGAGAAGGTTAGCTCAGTGCCTAAATTGCCAAGGTAAATGCTTTTGTTTTTAAACTAGTCTTTAAAATGAGTGCAATATTACCTGACAGAAATTCTGAAGTGTAAAATAATTTCTTATTCTTTTCCATGGTTCTAAAAGTGGTATTTTCACATTTTTTTGGCCTCACCTTTCTAAAATTTTAGTCCAGTATGTCCCCCCAGCTTTATTGATCAGCAAATACATCCTATGCTGGCATAGTAACTGACTTGGACATTATGATCTCGATTTCTGTAACTTGCTAGGAACAAAAGCACCTGTCCTGGGTGTATCCCTGCCTTCAGCACTGAGTTAGGCTCTAACACCCCCCACAACCCAGTAATAGGATGAGTGGCTTGGAGAATAAATGAATGAATGAAATGCTACTGTGAAGAGTAATTGTTCCACCTTAATTAGGAGGCATCTGTCTACCATCCCCCTACTTTGAAATGCGTAATAATAATAAACTATACTTGTGTAATAGTTAAGTCATAAACACAAGTTCAAAACTAGTCAATCATTGTAGATTAATTTGTTGATTGGTCCATCAAAATTATTTTTTTTATTCGAATTTAGTTTTTAAGTATAAAAAGACAGCTCTCAGAAATGCTCATTTGGCATGTTTTTCTGTTCTGTTCCTGAAATGCAGAGCTCCTAGTTATGTTCAGCAGGTTTGAAGTAGTCATTTAAAGACTTGTAAATGGATACTTTAGTTAAGGAATGAGGTGTTAACTGCTACTGGTAATTAATTTTGTATGGATTTTAATACAGTGCCCAGTGATGACCAGAACTAATAAACAATTTCACCTGACACTGGCTTCTTGTGAATCTGAACAAAAACTCATGTCCTTTCACTGAAAATGTGAGCAGTTATACTGTAGCTAACATCAAAGAAAAATCATCCTCAGAATCTAGAGCTTTAGCAAAAAAATAAAGGGAATGGCAGCTAATAATGATGATATTCTATAGCCATTTATGCAATATCCAAGTATCGTGACATCATGGGGCAGGGATCATGTGAAGAAGCCATTTTCTATAACAGTTGTTCTTTTAGCAAGGTAATTTTATTTAAAGTAACCTCAGAACAAGAGGCAAAACACGCATGCACACGCGCACACATCTTGAGGAGAGGGGAGGGGATATCTCACACACACTTCTCATCCATAGTAGATAACAGCAACCTGGGTATTTCCCAGCAGGAAAAAGCTGGGAAAAGTCTATATCACCACCTCTTATGAGTTGCTCCACCAACCTGCTTCCTAGTTCTGGTGGCAGATGCCTTGAAAGGGCTAATTGTTCTGGTAGCCCAAACAGTCTAACATATGAACATGGCTTCAGTAGCCTCATAAAGTCCACGTTTTCTACCCAGTCCGAGGCTGCTCCTGGACTTCTGGCAACACAGGGTTAGACAGTTTATCTCCCAACGCAGCTTATCTCTGTGCTCCTATGGGCTTACAGTCTCTGCACTGCAGCAATCCTTTCCATGCCAAGCATTAGATAACCACATGTGCATTACTCGCAGGAGTGGCTGCCCCTGCCAGCAGGAGTCATGAGCTCACTTCTGGATGTATGCTGAAACCGGTATGTAACAGTGTTGGCTGTGCTGCTTGAATACACTGTTCACTGCATGTTCAGCTTCACTTGGGAGACTAGAGTTTCACTGCCAGACAGTTCCGTCTCTTGAACACTAACTTGGCATTGGTATCAGATGTGAAGGAATAAGGCTGGCCAGCTTGCTGTCATTTCCATCCTGGCTTAGGCTCGAAGCACGGGCTCGCTAGGGCGTGCCCTCACTTTCTGTACCAGCAGCACACTATCTGTGTGGGATAAGAGATTCTGCTTTGCTTCCATAGCCCAAGATATACCTGAAGCACCACTGCTGCTGTCAATGCTGTTAAATCGCCGTGCTGCTCAACTGGTAGATCCACTAGCAACTGAAGTGCTTTTCCTTCAAGCGCTAAGCAGTTTGAACACCATCTCTGCCTGGCGTCTATTTACAGATGCCAGCACCAATGCTTCACTAGGTATACACTCCTGATCGAAATCTTAAGACCAGCTAAAAAATTGGAAGAATTTGCATTTTGCACCACTGGATCTTAAGA
>JAOVVG010000047.1:28433224-28443655 GCA_028566375.1 Leptodoras nelsoni | reverse complement strand
TCACAAGTCGTCAAATTTGTGACTCGAGTCTGACTCGAGTCCAAGTCATGACTTTCAAGTCCACACCTCTGGAATTTACAGTAATTTGTTGTGCTGTGGGAATTTTGTAAATGCTGTACGTGTTGTCAAACTGATGAAGATATTTTCTCCATTTGTTTCTGTTTTGTCTTTTTACATGTTTTCTTAAGTTGCAGTGCATTGAGCTCTAAGTGCCACCTTACCCGTTGGGGTAGAACAAACCAAATATCCCCTCGATTATTGAAAAGAAAATATACAGAATATACAGTAAATACAGGGGAAGGGGTTAAGAATATCTATTAACTAATTGTGATATCAAAAACCACTGAGCAGTTTTCACTGAGTTAATAGATGTGTTCAGTTCATGCAGTATAATATCCAAGGATTTGTTTCCATGAAGTAAAGTGCCAAGCAATTAATAAAATGTAGCACCTTATCGGTTGTTTGCATAGCACTCTTATTGACCTGAAATATGCTATTGATCTTCAATAAAATTCACAATGTATAAATTACACTCAGATTCTATATATTCTAAATTTATAATAGTTGTATAGTTCTAATTTGAGCCAATTATAATCTTGCCTGAAGACCTTCAAGATGCTCTAGATAGAATGAATGATGCACTTGTAGAATGAATGATACGAGGTGTATCATAGATTTTCATGGGAACCAGTCACTCTTGGTTTCTGGTTTACTTGGCTTCTTGAAGGGAACCAACAATTTCATAGCTAGACATTTGGGATGACAGTATTTTTCAATCCTCATGTAGATTAATTAATTGTTTTTCTATCCTCCATTGGGTGAGGACAGAATTAGCTGAGAATTATGCATCAAGAAATGGCATGCGAACCTGGCTAAAGGTTGGGCCCTGGACACTGTTGTAATGTAACAAGAATGATGAGGGATGCTGTGACAGGACCACCTCCAGGAGATGTAGGAGGGGTCTATGCATCTATGGATCTATGATACATCTATGGATACTTTCATTATGGTGCAGGGTAGGATTAGTAGAACAGCAAGTTACAATATTCCCCCAAGTTATGCCTCTGAATATACAGGGTGAAATGTATGGTGCATATATTATATAAAAATATAGTAGGTGGTTGCTTCTAAAAGTGGTGAAATTTATTTATGTATGGAAGGTGTATAGCTCCTGTTAAAATTGGTAACATTGTGCAATCAATGTTACATTTGTGTGAAATACTGATCATTTTAAAAATGAGCTTTGAGTTTCCTTCTTGCATGAGATTTTCCATTTTTCTTTGGATGGCAGGTTCCCCTTACCCCTATGCCAGTGGTGCATGTTTATGCTATCAGCAGTGTCATTATGGCAGATATCAAGTGACCTCAGAACATCAGCTTGTTCTCCTGTCCAGTATACAGGAAGAACAAACATATTTCATATTTAAGGTGTTTCGCCAGAATGAACAAAACCCAGACCACTGGATATCAAGGGGTGTGGTCATACTTTGTGACTGCAAATAATTTGCTGAAATAATTTTAGCATTGGAGCAGCAAGGCCACAATATTTTCTGCAACTGATTTTTTCTTAATAATAATAATAATAATAATAATAATATATTTGCTATTCTGTTGTGATAGGGTACATTTGTAAAATGAAGTACTATAATTGACTGTAATTACTATAATTGATTTAATGCACAGCTACTAATAGATATGTTTGTAGAAAAGTAAAAATGTTTTAATACATATTCTGCAGTAACACCCAATATGCTGTATCTGTTTGCCCAACTATTTTCCCATTACAATAGGCTATATATGTTTTGCCAACTGAAACGTAGGTTTATTTATGTATATTTTTTTGTCTTACAGTAACTGATTCTGACCAAAACATTGTCTATTTTAATGAACATATCTTTTTGAAAACCTTATATAATGTTTAAATGTCATATCCTCTGGCTTGTACTACAATATAACTAATTTTTGAAGACTTCTTATAAACCACCTTGAATTCATATTGTTTATTTCAAATGACTGGGTGAGATTATCAAGGTTACTAAAAGATAAGTATAATTTCAGGAAATAACATACATAATTGTGTTGCATGCAGAGTCTAAAATATTTTAACACTAGAGCAGGTGAATAATCCAACACCCCCAGTGTGCTCATTTTGTACTTTTTCAGTTTAAACATCCATTATCATATCTGTCCAAGTCCATACTAAGTGTAAAAATACCTAAATTCTATGTTTTTACTGAATGACTTCCCTTATTCATTCTTTAAAGTTACCATCCAGCAACAGTATTCTGGCACAAGGGTTGCTAGATCTGTGAGTTTTTATCACCAGGTGCTACAAGTCTATCAGCCTTCTCATCAGGAACTGTAACATTCTCAAACATGACCTAAACCTGCAAATATTCCTTTGAGTCTTTTGACTGCCACTTATGAAAGCTGCTTCATGTCAAACATTGGCACTTCTGGCTCATCTGCTTTGCCCTCTTCTGCTCCTTCCTGCTTTGTTGTGGGCTCTGTGTAAGCCATATCTGGGCTGGGTTTGCGCCCCTTGGGTGGTGGAATGGGTACTACACCCTCTGTGGTACCCTCAGCCCCCTCTTGACCCTCAGCTACAGTTCTCTCTTTCTTCAGTTTCAACTTTGCTGGGACATTCTTGGTTATGGTTTCCTTGAGGCGCTCTCCAGATTGTTTCAGACGTTCACCTGACAGGCGAATCTTCTCACGACGCTCTGTTGTCACAATGCGCTCACCCAGCTTATTAACCTTGGTTCCCAGATTCTCCTTGGTCTTGGTCATATTCTCTCTGGAAAATGTATTCTTCAGACTCTCAATTCGCTTCAAGCCAGTCTTCTTCAACTTGGCTGCTGTTGAGTCAGCCTCTTCAACAACCATGTATTCCTCATCTGAGTCAGGAATTAAGGTCTCAGGTACAGCTGGGTCCACAGAGGTCTCACCACCGGCTGCTCCTTTTGGGGAGTCCTTTAGGCCTGGTACAGCTGGGACCTCGGTATCACCCTAGGAAAGTGTATTTATTTTAGTGTAACTTGTTACATTAAGCAAAATTAAATATTTAAAAAATATTTTTTTAAATTATTATTATTATTATCACAATTATATTTTTAGGCCTTGATACAGTAAATAAGATGAAGCAAAGCAAAATCCAATGTCAAATGTAAAAGCTTTATATAACTAATACATCATCTATCTTTTCCAAAGATAAAAACTACAGTTTGAATTTATTCAGACATATTTCTATCATTGTATATTAGACACATATGAGTAATAATATAATGATATTATAGCAATATAGTATATATATATATATAGTATTTATATATGATATTAATTATTACTATTATATTTTTATAATTCATAATATTATTATAATTATTAAGCACAACATTTATATTAATATTATAAAAATATGGGCTTAAAAAGAGGCATTAGAAAAAATACCTGAAAAAATTGAACATATGTCTTTGTGATTTGTGACCCATGCAAAATATTACATTTATCACAGTTTAACAGGTTGGTCATCTGAGACAGTGTCACACATACATTAATACAAATGTATTAATTTGATCACATTGTAATTACTTTTATTAATTTTTATATTTTAAAATTCCAGTGTATTAAAGCTACATTTGTGATGGCCTAATATTTTTTGCTGCAGCAGTTATTTTGCCAAAAATATGTAAATATCAGCTTGTGAATTGTGCCTTATATAGGCCTTATATATTTGATAGATTGCAGATGCTTTCAGCATACGAACGCAGAATGACTCACAGCTGATAGCACTATATTAGGACATGTGTCTTCACAGACTAACCTCTCAGAATAACCCTGTACAAGTATGTCAGCTGTTGCCTGCATGCAGTACTGACTAAAACACAGATAATACAGGAACACCTATGAACAAAATAGTTTCTCTGTGTTTTGCTAAAATGTCAGTTAAACCTTTAGAAAATTAGCAGGTTTTGTGTAAATGTAAAACCCTTTGTAAAATGTTATTTTATAATATGTATTGTTATTCATGATCTAATAATGATCTATTATTTTTGCTTCTTTGTTTTAGTAAACCTTATCTTCATTCATTATAAGTTATTTTTTTTCATATCCTATATATATATATAGCAGGATCGAGTAAATAATAGGAATTATTATCCAAATATTACTAAAACTCTTAACCAGCTTCTTATTTTGTCATTAATCTGAAAGCTTCTGCATTATATTACACTTCAAGAAAAAACCTCAGCCTGAACCTCATATGTTGTCTTCAGAAGTGTATGCATAATATATTCCCTTAATTTTTATGGTATATTGCTACACAGATAATGAAGTCAGTGTCTCTTTCTGCACTCCATAAGGAAAACTGTCACATTATTCAGCAACTTAAATACTAGAAGAGAATAAATAATTTGCTAACTGTAATGACCGAAACAAAAAATGTAATGAATTAAAGGATATCCAATTAACTGCGCCATTTCAATACATCGTTATTGATCAACATACTTCTGGTTCCTAATCTTTTGATATATATATCCAATTTAAGGATTCTGACTAGTCAATACCAATGTAAGGAAGACCCTTGTATGTTTATGCACCATGTTACATTTCTAGTTAAAGTTCTTCTTAAGTTGCAACATGTTTTTATTGTTGTACACATATTTTAGAGATGGTACTTAGGGAGAATTCACATGCCTTACCTGGTATATTACCACACGGAACTTGTTTTTGTTTAGCAGCTCACCCTGTGTTTCCTCTACCTTCTTGACACGTATATTTTGCTTTTCTATACGGACTCGCACATCCTTAATGTGGCAACTAACTTTTCGTGTTTTCTCTAGTAGCTTTTCCACAGTACCACTGGTAGTGGTGTGCTCCTTGGTCAACTTTACTACATCTTCTTGGATGGTCTTCACATTGTTCTCCAACTCCAGCTGTCTCTCTTCCATGCGCTGCTGGCATGCCTGCACATTGTCAATGATCCCAGCCACACGTTCCAGGAGAGACAGAATATTTAAGGCATTGGGCTCATCTGTAGCAGCCACAAGTCCCAGTTTTTCTGCCATGCCTATCTTGCCAAATTCCAAAAGTCTGAGCTCCTACCTTGAAGAGTACAGAAGATTAAGGGTCTTCAGGTAGAAAGATTGCTGCTAGGCTCAAGATTAGGATAAGAGAGTATCATTAACTTTTACTAACCAAGCAGACGCATTAGGGTGAGACACACGCTTCCAACAGCAGCTTCACTGGGCTATTGGAAAGAAAATGCTGACAGCCCCACCCAACAGAAATCCAAGGGGCTCACTGGGCAGACAACAGTCCACTCTAAGCCCCAAAGAGAGACAGATAGCAACTGAGAGAGAGCCTGAACTGTGACAGGCAGAGAGTGCACTAAACCACAAGAATTCAGTTATATATATATCTCTGGTAAAGTGACACTCTGACATTTAAAGGTGCTTAGGGGAGAGCGGGACATGTTGTCACTCTTTTCACTGTTTCTTGGTCCTGATAATAAATCCCACACCAAAAGAAAGAATGAAGTCTCAGGCAAATATTTTAGTACAGAGTTGTAGACAAATTACTAGGGGCTCTGTACTTGAGATAACTTACTCCATCAGTGGGTAAGTCACACTGGATTTCACAATCACACAAGATTTTTCCGGTCACAATGTACCAGTGTCACAATGTACCAGTGTCTGGATCTTACAGTGGCCTGATTTTTGAGGCCTACAGAGATCTTTCAACAAAGACATGAAAAATGTATGCATATTATATTTATAATAGTAAAGACTGAACATAGACATCACACAGGACACAAGAAGACAGCAGTCATGTGACTCAGAACACCTTATTGAACAACACAGAACCAGGAATACAAACACATGCATCAAATGGGAGACTCACTCACACACACACACCAACATACTAATCACGAGGAGGGTAGATGACAAACAGCACCACTGTCCAGCACATGCTGCCTGCTGGGAAAGTGAGTCCTGCTGACCCAAACAAGTCAGGCAAGGTCCCAACAGTTGGAGCCATTCTGGAAGACTGCTGCCAACACCACCAGTTGTGCTCCGATGGTAGACCCAGAAGAGCCTGTAGTGCCTTCTCTTCAAATGTTAAGCACAGCTGCACCCCTGTTTTTAATGCCATCCAGTCATGGCAGCCGCTGACCACATGCAGCCAGGCAAGGGATGGCTCGGGCTCCTTCACCATTGCAGCATGGCAAGCAGAAGCCACTACCCACGCCCCACAATCCATTGGCCATCACCACAATACTGTTTATGACTATACGCAACGTATGACCAAATGTTTGTGGGTACCTAATATATGTGAGCCTCCTTGTCTGACATCACTGTCTGATCTCCTTACTGCTTAATGCTCGTAGCTAAATGGGCAAATCCCCATAGCCACGTTCCAAAATTTAGTGGAAAGCCTTGCCAGAAGAAGAAGAAGGGTGCACTTATGCTTATGTAAATATAGATATTAGCTTATGTACAAATTGATAATGGATATAATTTTATTTATCTTATTTATCTTGTATCTCTATTATGCTGTACTTCGACTCTCTCATTGACAGATTCCAGCTGATGTACAGGACTCTCCTCCCCTTCCACCACCTGTGACAAAATGGCCCCAGCCCTCTATCCAATGTCTGCAAATAGAAAGTTGGTGGGCCCCCACACAGAGATGCCTAAAAGGACACCTGTACAGCTCAATTCACTGGACCAAATCTGGCATTCATTTTTTAATGAGGTCAGTTAGCAGGCTGGGGAAAAACCATCTTTTCACCACCTGTTTGGTACTGGGTCTCAGTCAGACAGCAAATGCTGCTGCTTTATCAATTTGGGGACGCACCTGCCCATGACCCAAGGTGAAACCCACAAACCAAGTACTTCCACCTGCCCAATCGCACACCTCTTAAGATTAGCTGTGACTCCTGTCTGTTGAAAGGATATGAGGACAGCTCTCAGATGTAGACCTGGCCACTGCCAGTCATTACCAAAAATGATTATATCAAGTATGCAGTAGCATATGTGGTCAGAGCATTCAGTCCATTAGTCCTTGAAACTTTGTGGTTACACTGAACAAGAGTCCACACAGAAGCAGACTGCCCAAATCTGAGCATCTTTCTAAAGGAAATTATGTAAAATCATGTTTCTAAGCTTTTGACTAAACCACTCCACTAGGCACTATTTGCGAATGTTAAACACTGGCCCGATGAGGTCCATGCCAATTCTTTCAAAGGGGGTCTCAATCAGTGGAAAGGGGCACAGTGCTGCTTTTGGGGTGGCTGGTGGATTTGCCAGCTGGCATTAGTAATATGCTGCACACCACTTGTGATCATTGCCACGAATGCCCAGCCAATAGAAATGGGCCATGAGACAGTTAAGTGTTCTGCCTAGATTATGATGAACAATTTGGAATAACATTTCCCGGTGTCTCTTCAGTACCAACATCTGGGTTATTTCCTCCTTCATTTGAGTGTCCTGTAGCGATATAAACTTAAAGAAAAATAGCAGTGGGTAAGTGCAACATTACGCTGCAACAATGCTTTTCAGTTGGTTGAAGGTGTGCCTTGTCTTGTCACATGTCTGCTCCAAGGGGAAATCTTAGAGGGTGGAGGGCTGGGCCAGTGTCCCCTGATGTGGAGCTGATGTCAATAGCCCTGGCACCACCTCCCCCAGCAGTGCTGTGCTATGGTCCATCAATGCCTCACTAATGTGTGGGACCCATCCACAAGCATTCCTGGACATAATGCATTAAGCACCAGCCAATCTGTTCTCAGAATTAGTGGATGGGCGAGACAGGGGCTAACCACCACCTCCATTTTTTTTATTCTTTTGTCCGGGCTTTGATGGATGGAGGTCTGATTACACCCCGAGTCCACCAAGGCCTGCTGTCTACCCCCTTGAATACTCACAGCTGCTCAATACATTGATCAGGGAAGACTTGTGGTGTGTTAGGGATCCGAATCAGCATCCCCATCTCTATGAAGGGGTGTCTTCCTGGTCTTCAACTCAGCTCTGGTTAGCACAGGATGTTCCCTCTGAGGATAAACAGTGGGACTAAGCAGGGTAAACCAGGTCCAGCAAGATGGAACTGGGGAGGAGAGGAAGAAGAAGAGGGATTGGGATTGGGCAGCAGCATGCTCCTGCATGATTGTCTCAAAGCACTGCTGGCAAGTGGAGAAGCACTTGGTGCTGCACCTAATAGAGGGTGGCAACAGACTGGATGAGCACAGCAACTGGAGTCTTCCAAAGTTCCTCAGTTTTGGCACCTTTGTAGACCCGTAGTGCGGGTGAAGACAGGAAGACACATGCTTTTAGACACACAGACACATACAGATGAACACATTCTTGAATCTGTGTTCTGCTATCTCTTTGGTTATAGCCTTTTTCCTGTAACACAAAAGACACAAATAAACTCAAAGTAAAAAAGCATGGACGAGACTCATCTCGCATTACCTGCTGGCTCCACCTGCTCCTCTCCACTTACAGCAGCTGCTCTACCACGTCGCCCCTGCCACAGCATGTGTAAGACTTTTGCACCATACTGTATATCTTGGAATGTCTATTAGTGAATGGATGTATTCAGATTTGACTAACAGGATTTGGTCAAACATTTGCTTTAAGTACATTAAAATGATTAACATCCAGTACAAATACTTTAATAATTTTCTTAGTGATTTATTCATTTTAAAGCAGTTTTCTTGTTTTTGCCCACAATTTGTTAGTTAGATTTTAACCTTTGGCTTCTGCCATTCAAAATTCTGTGTCCATAAACCATCTATAAACTTGGTTTTAGATTTTAGGTCTTGGTTTTAGATTTAATGTTATTTAAGACTATAATGTTAGTGTTATTAGTGTAAATACCAAAATATGTTGCACATTTGCATGAATATTATTTCTATGAAATATGAAAGCTGACTTAGAAATCACTGCAGAATGAAAATATCATTACTAATAATACAAATCCTATTGAATTTCACAAGCATTTTCATGAGCAATTTAAATGATTAATTGTTGTACTCCATTGAAAAAAGACCAAAAAGATATAGAAACAAAGCAAATGCCTACTGTGGATATTAGTCTAATAGAAACCAAGGGAAGATATTCCTGCTCAAGGGAAGGAATTGTAACCTTGTCTCTTGCCAAGGGGCTGTCCAAATGTCTATAATTACATTACCAACTGCAGACTATTTTTAACCTTAAGATGACCTATTCTACTGTCACCTTGGCATAAGCCAACCAAGCCTAAAGATTCCTGTTATGTTCTTCATTAAAGCAAGTTCTGTTTCTGTAATACATGTGTGCTTTGCTCCTTTTCAAAATGCCACAAATGCTTTTCAGTTTTGACCCTGTTTGGCCTGTATGTGTGGTACTGCAGCTTTTAAACCATTAAAAGTCATGCAGCTTTTACTGTTTGCAAAGAGGACACAAATAAGTGACAAAATGCATTTGCAAATATGAGTCATGGTAAATACTGTATTGCTTTCCAAGTATTGTGATTTGTTGAAGACCTATGACCTCCTATTTAAGGAATGTCAATGTGTATAAAATTAAAATTAGGTATATTTTTATTCAATAAAATTAGGTATATTTCATCTTTCAACACCATTAACTAGTCCTAGGTTTTTCACCAAACCAATACAAGTCTGATATCCACAGATTCACCAGAGTCTGAAAAAAAGTTTTAAAAATCTGTACACTATTTCAACACTATTCCACGTCAATCAAAACAGGGGTGGGGTTTCCCCTCAAATAATGAACATGTACAGCTCCAACTCAAACAGAATGAAACCAAACTTCACAGACATGTACCACACAAAATTTTGGCACACCTGCCTCACTAGAGGGCACTATAACAAAAAAATGTTCTTCATACTGAGATTAGTGCAACTTGGCAAGTGCAACTTGGTACACATCATCTATAGCCAAGTCTGGAACAGAGTCTACAACTGTGATGCCATATCAACAAAGGGTGGATGCCATCACCCAAACAAGTTTCACATAGAAACTATCCTACATTATTCAGAGAAAATTAACATATGCACCAGAGAGATATTATATCCGACACCTTTCGTCAAATGTTTGACAGGTGGGCGTGGCTACACATGGACTGTTCTGATTGGTTGTCACTGTTTATGTAGGCGGGACAATGCATGTTATATATGTGTAAAAATAAATTAACGTTTGTAGACATTTGTTGATAAACACACGTGTGAAGGGAAGGGGGGAACTGCTATCTTTATTCCACCCGGTGTTTATTATCTTCTCATACGTCCATTTCTGACCGTCCCCATCCTGGACGGTTAACTTTGTTATCTGTTCCTTTTAAAAGGTCATTTTTTTCAATTTTCAATTCAATTCAATTTTATTTCTAAAGCGCTTTTAACAATGGACATTGCCTCAAAGCAGCTTTACAAAG
>JAOVVG010000047.1:27666412-27677552 GCA_028566375.1 Leptodoras nelsoni | reverse complement strand
GAAACATTTAAGTGTGACAAACATGCAAAAAATCAGGAAATCAGGAAGGGGGCAAACACTTTTTCACACCACTGTAACTTTTAAATAAAGTTTATCCCTAATGAGCAAGCCAGAGGCGACAGTGGCAAGGAAACCCCCTCCCGAGAAGTTAAGAGGAAGAAACCTTGAGAGGAACCAGACTCAAAAGGGAACTCATCCTCCTTTGGGTTCCACAGAATAGTGCAATAATAAATAACCCCTTCTATAACTGTGTGCTATATAATGGGAAAATGCAGTTGTAACCAGTAATTTCATTACAATTTTGACATCAAGTCTACTTTGTTGAAGTTATAAACTGTTCACCGGGAGGGAAATATGCATGCATTCATCATATGTAACTCCCCATTTACAGACACAATAGACGTCCAGCTACACAGATATTGGCAGGAGCTGTAGCCAATCAGGAAAGAGAATGCGTAAGAATATAAAAAAACCAAATGAAGTGAGAGAGGGAAGAGTCATTTACACTGCTCTATACGAGGAAAAAGGATTTAGGAATGATGCGGTTTAAGTAGTTTAATTATTTTTTTGCTGAGCAGGTAAGGCATTCATTTATTTGTTATTTATTTACATTGTCTTGCTTGCTGTATGTGTGCTGAAAGCAGGTCAGCACCTTTTGTAAGCTCTGGATAAATATGGGGAAAGGGTGAGAGCTTTGCGGTTGTCAGGGTTATCTTCAGCGGACAAGTAGAAGCACTATGATCAAATAACATAAAAGACAGCTGCCACAGAGTATTTACTTTCAGCTACTGGAAAGTCTGTGTTTTATGTTTCGCTTCAAAAATAGGAGTCTGCTGTGAAACTGTGAACATGACACAATTTTCTGTATTCGCATTGCTTGCATTAACCTGATGGCAAGGTATTTTTAAAGTCTTTTCTTTTTATAGGCTCAAGAAAAGCATTAATCGATCAGCACTGTAATAATAATGCATAATGGACACAAATCCCGTAATGGAGAAATGAATCAGGCCACACTTTTTAAAACTAATTTCTCTTTTGTTATTGCATATAAAGGCGCACATTTTCTCATATAAACTCATAGTCTGAGGAAATGGCAGCCAGCCCAGTAAGCAGTGGCTTAAACTGAGACTTCGCTGAGCAAAATGTGCTGTAGCTCTGGGGATTAGATATCACTATATTCCCTTAGTGAGCAGTCATTTGTCCGCTGTTTTATCCTTGAGATCCTGTTGACGGTGTGTTTTGTTTTCTGTTTGTGTGTGTGTGTGTGTGTGTGTGTGTTTAGATTTTCCCATGGGACGGAGCGGCAGAATTTCAGAGGCATGGCAGGTTTCAGAAAGAGGCCTCCTCCAGGTAATGGTATGCAAAATAACTACTTTTTAACTACAAAATAACTACTATTTATTTGTTTTATTGTAGTCTGTGATTGATAAGGGTTACACATGTCACAGAAGAATGTACAATAAAATAAAAATGAAAGAAATTGGATAGAAAGGATAGAAGAAGTTAAATATTTGACTGCAATATTGTGAAACACAAAAATATCCAAAAACACAGAATCCCAAATGTGGCATGAGTCAGAATCCAGAATATTTAAAAAAAGGATCATACAAAATCCCAAACTCTCAAACTCAAGGCTAGGTTCAAGATACACACATCAACGCTTTAAACACACTACAGTGAGATTACATTAAGCCATGGCTTGAAATTGACTGGGGATTTGACCTTGAATGAACCCTTGAACCTACGAAACCTTTCAAATTCCCACATTCAGCCCTAGCAGTCATAACATCATTACTTACTTGACAAAAACAAAAACACAAAAACCTCCATATCTTCCCTGGTGGTTTTCGACATTTCCCTTTAAGAATTTTAATTTGTTTTTACAAAAATAAAGTTTTTACACTATTGAGTGAAAGAGACATTGTGTTTTTGGCTTGTCTGTCCATCCAAGTTTTCCATTAACACGATATCTCAAGAATGAGTTGTTGAATGTTTGTAGAATTTATATGGAATTATCATCACAACCAGAAGATGAACTACTTCATGATCATGAACCCAAGATCGATTTGAATCACTTTTACCATCATTCCATCTGTATGTCCATCACTCAGTGTGTCTGTGCGTCAATCAGAGATTCTCATATAGTACAAAATCTCAAGAATGAGTGGTTGCATGTATGTAGGGTATTATATGGAATTATCTTTGTAACCAGGAGATAAACTGATCAGATTTTAGAATTGACTGAAACATTGTCAAGGCCACAGCAAGGTCAGATGTCTGAAATAGTTTTTCTTTAATAACTTGCTTTATGTTTGTAGTGTCAGGGTAGTTCTGGCATACAAATTAGTAACAAGAAGAACTAGACTTGTTGATTATTACTTGTTGATTAGACTATTTACACTTCTCGCTTCACCCTGAGAGCTGATTACTCATCCCTAGTTCATAAAAAAAGCACTGTATATAAGTCACATTGCTTGCTACTTTACTGTGCTGTTACTGTGGAAATGTTGACATTGCTAGATAAGTGTGGATGCAAGACAGTGGGCCTACTACAATGCATTTATTTTAAGACATGTTGCAAGTTATAAACTGTATATGTTTTAAAAACATGTTTCTAGCAAAAAAGCACATGCTTTCAAAAGGACAATCACATAATACAGTGCCTCCAAGTAGTATTCAACCCCCTGCACATTTTGCAAATTTAAGTTGCAAATACGTTAGAGCCTTCAAACTTTGAACTAGAGCAAAATTTATTAACAGATGTTAATAAATATTAAATATTACATACTAAATATTACAAACAAAAAATATAAGTTGCTCAGTTAAATTATAATACATTTTAAACATAAACATTTGGGTCAATTATTATTCAACCCCTAGGTTTAATATTTTGTGGAAAAACCCTTGTTTGCAATTACAGCTATTAATCGTTTTTTATAAGACCTGATCAGGCCGGCACAGGTCTCTGGAGTAATCTTGGCCCACTCCTCCATGCAGATCTTCTCCAAGTTGTCTAGGTTCTTTGGGTGTCTCATGTGGACTTTAATCTTGAGCTCTTTCCACAAGTTTTCAATTGGGTTAAGGTCAGGAGACTGACTAGGCCACTGCAACACCTTGATCTTTTCCCTCT
This sequence comes from Leptodoras nelsoni, assembly GCA_028566375.1. Lineage (NCBI taxonomy): Eukaryota > Metazoa > Chordata > Actinopteri > Siluriformes > Doradidae > Leptodoras > Leptodoras nelsoni. The sequence goes on along the minus strand of JAOVVG010000047.1, from coordinate 27,674,422 downwards.
TGAACCAGGCCTTGGTTTTCTTGGCTGTGTGCTTGGGGTCGTTGTCTTGTTGGAAAATGAAATGACGACCCATCAAGATCCGTGATGGAGGAGCGGAGGTTCTTGGCCAAAATCTCCATGCTATCCATCTTCCCGTGGATGCGGACCAGATGGCCAGGCCCCTTGGCTGAGAAGCAGCCGCACAGCATGATGCTGCCACCACCATGCTTGACTGTAAGGATGGTGTTCTTGGGGTCTTATGCAGTGCCATCTTGTCGCCAAATGTCATGGGTGTGGTTGGCACCAAATACCTCGATCTTGGTCTCATCAGACCAGAGAACCTTGAACCAGTCTGCCTCAGAGTCCTCCAATTGATCATAAGCAAACTGTAGACGAGCCTTGACATGGTGCTTTCAAAGTAAAGGTACCTTACGGGCTCGCCTGGAACGGAGACCATTGCGGTGGAGTACGTTACTTATGATATTGACTGAAACCAATGTCCCCACCACCATGAGATCTTCCTGGAGCACCCTCCTTGTTGTCCTTGGGTCAGCCTTGACTGTTCGGACAAGCCTGGCCTCGGCACGGGAGGAAACTCTGAAAGGCTGTCAAGGCCCTGGAAGGTTAACAGTAGTTCCATAAGCCTTTCACTTCTGGATGATGCTCCCAATGGTGGAGACAGGTAGGCCCAACTCTTTGGAAAGGGTTTTGTACCCCTTGCCAGCCTTGTGACCCTCCACGATTTTGTCTCTGATGGCCCTGGAATGCTCCTTAATCTTTCCCATGTTGACCATGTATGAGTGCTGTTCACAAGTTTGGGGAGGGGCTTAAATAGTCAGAAAAGGTGGGAAAAACAGATAATTAATCCAAACATGTGAAGTTCATTGTTCTTTATGCCTTAATTACTTCTTAATACTTGAGGGAACCAAACAGAATTCTGGTGGTTTGAGGGATTGAATAATAATTGACCCGCTGAATAAACTTTTCACGATTTTAAAAAACAATAAACAAAGAAATAACATTCTTTTTTGCTGCAGTGCATTTCACACGTCCAGGCTGATCTACAGACCAAATGTCACAATGCCAAGTTAACTCCGAATGTGTAAACCTACGAAATGTGCAGGGGGTTGAATACTACTTGGAGGCACTGTATATACACAGTTTGTGTGTTCTGAAGGAGGTGTGGTCTCTCTACCTGCCAAACCCACTAAAAGAGGTGTGGCCCAGACATGTGCATACAAGACATTGTTGTCACATCCAGAGAGTGATCAGTAGTGATCTGCCAGATATTCCTGCAGCCCCTTAAATGTTGCTGTAGGTCTCTTGGCAGCCTCCCTGATAAGTTTTCTTCTTGTCCTTTAGTCAACTTTGGACAATACTTTTAAATTAAAATTAAAATGTGCAGTAAAACAGTGTGCCTTTTCTGTGGTTGACTGTGACATCTGTAACATTTGTAAACTGGGCTCAATCTAGGTAAACCAACTTTGAGCTTAGCTTCTAACAAACATACTGCTGTATTCACAGGAATGTACAGAGAAATATAGCCATTTCATAGTATATAGTATATATTTCATAGTATATATACGTATATACTAAAAAAAGAGCAAAATATTCAAAGAGCCTATTGTAAGCTATAAGACTGATGTCTTTTTCAGCTATTCAAATATTTGTGAGGGCACAAACTAACAAACCTAAAAAGTTTAGTACCATGTGGTTGTTCCTGCCATGATGCAAATAATGTCATCATCCCAAAAAAGGATCCTGATAAGGAATGATGGGAAGCTTTCATAACATTTTTGACCTTTTACTTTCTCTGCCTGCTGTTTATATAACTGGCAAATGCTGCTCAAGGCTACAGGAAAAGAAATCAGTGTCAGTACATGAATGAATAGCACACATTCCTCTATGCTAAAATAAATTTTATCCTGGTTAAGACAGGTGCATACATTTGCAAGAAATGTCCTGTTTTTAATGCATTTTCTCTCAATACAAACAACAGGCCTATACCACTCCTTATTATAGACTACAGTGGCATACTGTCCTGGTTTGAGGTCAGAAACACTGACTGCTGTAGCAGATTTCTTTTTTGAAATGATGGTGAATTTTCATAAGCCGATAGTTGGGACCCAACCCATCTGGAGTAGGTACAAATCTGTGATGATACAGATCACAGGTACTTCAGTACCATCCCTGTAGTAAAAAAGCCTGCTCCCTTAAAGAAAGCTTCTCCTTCACTTCTTTGATTGATTTAGTTTTTGTTCACATAGGAATACTGTGATGTCTTCTTCACCTTAGAGGTGAACAGTCAAGCAAAGAGAAACTGGTATTCAGAGAGTCAGATGTAAGACGTGGGGCAACGCGGTGGCTCGGTGGGTAGCACTGTCGCCTCACAGCAAGAAGGCTCCGGGTTTGATCCCCGGGTGGGGCGGTCTGGGTCCTTTCTGTGTGGAATCTGCATGTCCTCCTCGTGTGCATATGGGTTTACTCTGGGTACTCCGGTTTCCTCCCAAAGTCCAGTGTGTGTGTGTGCATGCCCTACGATGGACCTGTCTAGGGTTGTTCCTGCCTTGCACCCTAAGCTGCCGGCTAGGCTCTCACGTGACACTGAAATCGGAAAATACGGTTAAGATAATGAATGAAAGACGTAAGACTCTGTGGTTCAGAAGAGACATTAGCGTCTTTAACCAGTTGTGATGTCACTGGCTTCTGGTTCTTCTTCAGGCACAGGTACCTAAGTACCTAATAGGTACCTAATTAACTGTACTTTGTACTTTTCTATGTACAGCCCTGCACATTTTCACAAAATGTACAAAAATGAGAGATTTTCTTTTCTTTTTTAGAGATGTGCTTAACTGCACAGATGGGTTAAATGCAGAGATCAAATTCCTTTGTATGTAAGCACAGTAGGTCAATGGTTCAAATTCAAGTAATTGAAATTACAGATATGCCCATTTTAATTGCAGATTCTATATTAAAAAGTCATAAATTCAACACATTATATCTTCTTGGCATGTATGTTTTCAGTTATTAAGGAAATAAAATCCAAAAAGCATGTGTGGGTCTCCATTTCCTTGTACATGCTTTTAAATTGCACAGGTTCTGGTTCATACAGTATGTCAGTTTTGTTCATAGCCTGCAGTATATTTGTGCCTGGTTCATGGTTACATCTAAGAACAGGCACAAACAGGTTAGTACATCAGTTCCTCTGGGTCTAAAACTGTGTTTAGAGGCCATTTGACACCTCTATGTGTGTCTATGTCTGTGTGTACATTGTTTTTATATCTTTGTGGGGATTAAAAGTCGCATAGGGATAGGAATAACTTATTATAAACTGACCTTGTGGGGACATTTTTGCAGTCTCCATAAGGAACATTTTTTGTTGTTGTAGTTTTTAATAAAAATAGGAGATCCAAATGTTCCCTTTTCATTACTGGGCTTAAGGTTAGGGTTAGGGTGTGGGTTAGGGTTAGCATTAATTAGCTGCAATAGTAATTATGTCAGTGGAAGGTCCCCATAAGTATAGCAAGAAAAAGTCTGTGTGTGTTTGTGCTTGTATGTGTGTGTGTGCACACCATTTTTTTAATGTCTTGGGGACCAAATGTCCACACAGGGGTGGGAATAGCTGACCTTGTGGGAACATTTTCTGGTAGTTTTTAACAAATAAATAAATAAAACCCCAAAAGTTGCACTTTCATTACTGAGGTTAAGGTTAGTGTTAGGGCTAGCTCAATTAGCTGCATTAATAATAAGTCCTCAAAAGTATATCAAGACATATGTGTGTGTGTGTCTGTGTGTGTGTGTGTGTGGGTGTGTGTGTGTGTGCGCAGGTGAGTGTTTGCTTGCACTGTGCAATTGCAAGTGAAATATGTAAAGAGGCCTGCACATTCATCTGTGAGAGGAAGATAATGATATTTCACAGGCACATACACACTAATACACACAAACACACACATTTCTATACATATTTCTATAACAGGCTGGATATCCTGCATCTGTATCATAAAGCCTAAAGCCTCATGTGCATGCTGCATTGCTTCTGGAGCAAGTACAGCCTTCACCCGTTTACAGGGCTAGTTGCCCTGGCAACCTCATCAGCTTAATCCTATTGGTTAGTCCCACAGCGAATCAGAATGCGAACTGATTATGTCATATCAAAACAGCATGGTGCATTAACAACAGTCTGAGGGTGCCGTCCTGTGATTCGAGAAAGGCAAGCGCGAGTGACATTTGAGCCGCCAGTCGACTTAAAATCAGGGTTTTTTTTCTGTACAAATCAATAAGTGCTGTGTAAAGGGAAAGTCAAGACCTTCTTTACAATAAGAGGAAACGTACAAGATGAAATGACACCTAAGACACATTATTTGATTTGGGAAGTTCAGACTTCTGTTAAATTGACTGCGTTAACCTTATTTAGGATATGTAGTTACCCATGACCGTATCTTCAAGCCGAATGACCTTTGCTTATGCGGCAAAACCGACAGCAGTGAAGACCTTGATACGGTCACTGGAACGGTGCTGCAGTTTATAGAGTGTCATGCTCAGTGTGTCAATCTCTGTGTGTCAGCATCATCTCCTCAGGCGGTTGATTTAGGTCAGTAAGAATAATGTAACCAAACCTCGAAGGAGCATTTTCAGCTCAACATGACTATTCCTAAAGATTTTCCTGGGAAGTTGTTTCCTGTTATTCTTCCACTGAAATGGACATCAGGAAAGACGAAAGGTAAATTTACTTTAAAGTTGTTTTTTTGTATTTATGCATATTATATTCTTTATTAATTGCTCCTGTCTCCATTTATTGTGTGGAAAATTATTTCAAAATGAGATTTTTCTACTTTAGAATTTTATTCTTTCCATTATTTAGACTATATATTTTCATTGTCATTGCAAACAAATCACTCTCTTCCTCTCACTCTCACTCTCAGTTTTGCTTCCCCCCAACCTTGTATGTGATGACAGCGTATTTATTATTATATGTTATATTATATTGTTATATGTATACGTTTCTTTCATCATTACATAATCAATTGATTTTTGTCAGTATTAACGAGTCTCTTGAACTGTGATGCCACTTCACCTCTGACTACATCGCTTGGATGACTAAACTTTCCTTACATATTATGCAAGGATTTGCTGACCTTGTATCTCTGTCTGGATGAATCACAGATACAGAAACATTGCTGACTCAAGATCCAAATACAGTGTACGTGATTCATATAGGCTGAGACTGGGTTAGTAAAAGTGATCACGTCATGTTTGATATTTTGTCATCAGGATAATCAAATTGTCAAAACAATCAAACACAATCGTTTGGCTTCTGGCAGGTGAAGCAGCGTGGACAGCAGGGATATAGATACTGCATGTTGTAGTCTTAGCATTAGTCTAATTGTAATATTCTTATAAAGGAGGTTCAGATATATTATAACGAATTGTTTAATTATATCTGCATATTTGCCCCTACTGTACCTGTGACATCTGTGGTCTCTGCTGGCATTTATGCATTAGAAATAGGTTTTTCTACTTTGTTTATGGTACATATTTTTTATTTCATTTACACAATCAGGATTCTTCTTGTACCTTCTCTTTTAATCAGTTGCCTTTCTAAGCAGAAAAAATGCAGTTTTGTGAATTAAATATTACTTTCCTTCTTATGATACAAACCCCTCAAACCCACTGCTCTTCTCACAAGCGTTTGTCTTTGGTACTAGCTGGTCAGATTGTCTCTTTACAGTAGCAGTGTACTGAAAAAAAAACCCAGACTGAGGTAATAACTTGCTTTCATTACGTGTAAGTTACTTTCACAATGAATAACATGACTACTTCTCTTATCTGTTACTGTCTTTACAAGACTGTACTATATAACACCAGTGATGCAGTTATGAACTAAGTCTTGTATCCCAGCTTGTGTGATTTGTACAAGTCCTTCCAGCTGAGATGAGAAATAGTGGTGATGGAGACAACAGTGCTGAGGGAAGAGGATGCATATTCAGACATCGTATGGAGGTGGTTAAACAGGAAGAGATGAGTCAGGACGTGACACACAGGCACATAATCAACAGAGAGATGGAAATTGTGAAGAGCGCTTACACCAGCACTGTGGGTGTCTGTCTAAATTCCAACAACACTTTTTAGAACAAGAAAACCTAGTGTGTGCATGGAATGTATGTTATTTTCTCACAAATGAATAAAATAGCACTATTAAGTAATCAAATTAACGGCGCCAGGGGTGTGGTTATATTAATAAGATATCCAAGCGCTCATCGGCTGAGAGTTTGGAAATTTGGTCCTTAAGATAAGCAGTGTCTATGATTATGGTACTTTTTTCTGAGACGTCCTTTGTACGAAAAAAATGTAGTCTTTAAGTCATTTCAGTTAATTGAGTTGTAGTGTTGTATTTGTGCGTTCAATATTAACCTTGAGAGGCGTTTTTCAGTGTATTTACAGCTTAGAACATCAAGCATCAAGACAGTGTCACTAGACATAATGCCGCTTTTCACTCACGCCCATATCATGCAAGCTCAAGGTCAAGCTTTTCAGCAACGGCTTCCCCCCACGCAATATACTTAGGTACATCTAAAGTCTGAATACTTTAGATGTGTCCATTTTTTTTATATTAAATCCTCACTGAGTGTGCTTAACTTGTGCCTGTGATGGAACCTGATACCTGATATACCTTTCTGTTTTATGTCCATGGAGAAAGTGAAATTAAGAGGACTGATGCTGGAATAACGTATAGTTCTATAGTGCAAAACCAATTTTTCATGCAAAGGAAATAAAAATAAGGCAGCCCAAAGCAGCCCAAAACCTAATCTGGAACTTTACATTGTAGTGTGCATGCAGGATGTGTATGTGTATGTGTGTGTGTGTGTGTGTGTGTGTGTGTGAGTGTGAGACCTGCATTCTATGAGAGTGTTTTGTCAGTGTAAAGGAGATCAGAGTGGCCTTTTAACAGGAAACCACAAAGAGTGTGAGTAATTTAGAGAGAGCAGGACCAGTCGAGCTGTGAGGAAAGCGGAGGCTGCTGAAGGTTGTGCATGCATGTGTTTGGCCTTTTTTGACGCACTCATGTGGTGCACATTTGGCCTTTTGGTCAGCTGCTTAACTTCTCTTCCACACAATAAGATGTTATTTGTGCAGGTGAACGTGTTGGCTTTAAGCTGCAGTTTAAGCCTGGTTAAATTGATTTATTTGCTGATTTTGCTGATGCTTTTACGTTCAGAAATTTTGTGTTCAGAATAATTTTCAGCACTAAAAGGTTTCTGTCTGTTGATCCTGGTATACTGAAACTTAAACCCCAAAGCCTGAAATAGGTATATTCTAGAGTAGATATGAGGATGCTTGCGTGAGTGCGGATTGTATAACTGCGAGTTAGTTTCTGAAGCAGTTAAAAAAAAACAGTAAAAGGGAATCTGAAAGTTCTTTCAGTGACAGAAGTGAAATTAACAGGTGTGTAGTTGCCAGATTCTGTTCTCCATACTGGAGTCACCTTAACATGTAAGTGTTAAATAATGCCATCCTCTACAACCACACTGAGCTATTTCCTGTTCACGGGTGCATGTACCAGTCACAAACGTTCACATGTAAAACTGACCACATGGTGCATCTGAGGTAAGTTGCAGTTTCTATTTCAGCAGAATCTGCACCTGTAACTGTAAATGTGTCCTACATCTGTATGGCCATGAGTCATATATCAGTAGTGATTTAATTCCAGTAGGTGATCAGTTGACAGAAGACATGATGTTATACACTCGCTCACTGATGCATGCACTTATTCATTTGTCATCCCATGCATGATTTCTGTGTGGCTCATAAGACAAAAAAAATCTAAGTTAAAGCAAGGCTGCTTATATATAATTTATAATATTATTAATTTATAATAATTAATAATAATAATTATACGGTCACTGGACTGTGTGCCAGTGTCTATCAGTGATTCAGACCCAGAGACGAACAGCCATTACATTTACATTTATGGCATTTAGCAGACACCCTTATCCAGAGTGACTTACATTTATCTCATTTATACAGCTGAGC
>JAOVVG010000047.1:27628783-27642967 GCA_028566375.1 Leptodoras nelsoni | reverse complement strand
TGCTGACATACTCTAGAACAGTTGTGTTGCCTTTTTCGGTAGTAGTAGCTAACAACTTTTCTTTAAGTAATTTCAATGGGCCACGGACAGTATGTCCAAACACAAGTTCAGCTGGACTACAAGAAAGAGATTCTTGTATCTCACTTGCAGCAAACAGCACTAGTGGAACCTCTTCATCCCATGCTTTACCTGTATCCAAGCAAAAACGGCGTAGCATAGATTTCAAAGATTGGTGAAACCTTTCAAGAGCACCCTGGGACTCGGGATGGTATGGACTGGAGGTAACATGTTGGATGTTTAATGTTTTCATCACCTGTGTAAAAATAGTACCTTGATCAGTCTGGATTTTTTTGGGCATTCCAAAAATAGAAAAGAACTTTATCAATGCTTGAATTATAATCGGAGCTATAATTTTGTGCAAAGGCACAGCCTCAGGAAAACATGTAGCAGTACACATGATCGTAAGTAAAAATTAATTACCCATCTTAGTTCATGGAAGAGGACCTACACAGCCAACCAAGATTCTTATGAATGGTTCACCCAACACTGGGATTGGACACAAAGGAGCTGGTGGAACAGTCTGATTAGGTTTACCTGTAATCTGACAGACGTGACAAGTACGGCAGTAATTAGAAACATCAGTTTTCATACCTGGGCAGAAGAAATGTTTCAGGATCCAATTATAAGTTTTATTGATCCCTAAATGACCAGACCATGGACTGTCATGAGCTAAACATAGAATTTGCTGTTTATACTGTGAAGGAACTACAATTTGATCAACACCGTCAAGCTCTGGATCACTGTGTGAACACCATTTACGCAACAGTACACCATTATTAAGGAAATACCTTACTAAATTGTCAGGTGCACCCACTGGTTTATTTACCATAGAGAAGAATTTACTCAACCTCTGATCTGCCATCTGTGCTTCCACCAGCTGATCATGACCAACCGTCCAGTCAACAAGCTGCTTGTCAGCTGCTTGCTACTCTGTTCCCTTTTCTGCTTTTCTTCCATACCTGTAGGACACACAACTTTGGGAAAATTAACAGCAGTTATAAATGAATCAGCCAAGACATCTTCAGTCTCCAGCTTCTGCCATTGAGCACGAGTAAGCACACAGGCTGGAAAAACAGACTGTTCATCAGGTGACTGAAGTGCAACATGTGGAACATTTAAAACTTCCAAGATTGGCAAAACATTTCCACCAGCTATATCATTCCCCAAGATAAACTCAACCCCTTTCACAGGTAAAGTAGAGCACACAGCAACTTTAAAAATGCCAGAACATAGATCAGAGTATAGCTGTACATGGTGTAGTGGCCTCCTAACATAACCCATTTCGAGTCCTTGACATACAGCATAAGAACCACAAAAAGATTGGTCAGAGAATAGCAGCACATCCGCTAGAATAAATGACTGTGCAGCACCAGTATCTCTTAAAATTCCAATAGACTGACAGTTGTAATAAGGACAAGATCGCGGATATGAGATTCCTCCGTAGGGTGGCTGGGCACTCCCTTAAAGATAGGTTGAGATCCACGGCCAACCGGGAGGAGCTCAGAGTAGAGCCACTGCTCCAGTTGAGGTAGCTCGGACACCTCTTTCGGAAGTCCCCTGGACGCCTCCCGAGGGAGGTGTTCCAGGCACGCCCCACCGAGAGGAGACCTCGGGGAAGACCCAGGACACGCTGGAGTGACTATGTCTCGTGGCTGGGAACGCCTCGGGATTCCTCCCGGAGAACTGGCTGAGGTGTCGGGGGTGAGGGAAGTCTGGGCATCTCTGCTTAGACTGCTGCCCCCGTGACCCGGCCCCGGATAAGCGGAAGAAGATGGATGGATGGAAAATGACAGGTGTTTCAGTTTCATTGTCTAACAATTGTAGTTCCCTTAATGAAAATCACAAACTTTGCTTGCAGCACACCATTTATCAAACATTGTTTCTTTTTCTCGCTCAAACTCAACAAATGTGTGTGTGGGGAGCTTCTTATAATTTCTAAAAGTTTGCCGGTATGCTTCTGGAACACGTTCATACGCATGTAAAACGGCAGCTTTTACAGTGTCGTAGTGAGTACTGTCACTAAGGCACAAGGCAGAGCAGACTTCCTGAGCTTTCCCCTGTAATTTACACTGTAACATTAAAGGCCAAACCTCCTTAGGCCAATTTAATGTAATTGCAAGCCTTTCAAAAACAGTAAAATAAGTGTCCACTTCAGTTTCCCTAAATGAAGGTACCAGAGAAATGTACTTGGTTATATCAAACTGATGAGTGTGAGAATCATGTACTGTAGACACAATAGGTGTTGCACCAAGTGGTTGTACATAATCAAGTGGAGCAGAGAGAGAAACCAGGTGCGGAGTCTGAACTGAGATATGCTCCCTTGTTCTCAATTTTAGCTCATGCAACTTAATGTCCCTCTCACAATCCAACTCCATTTTACGGACAGCCAGTCTGAAGTCATACTCAGTTTAGCGAGTTTCAGCCCTGTCTTTTGCTTCTAACTGGAGGCGTGCCAAACGCACTTTAACACGACTCTCTACTGAACTCGAGATTAGTGAGAAGAAGTGGGAGAAAATGGTTCATAACTAGGTAGAGTAGCTCTTACCTCAGGTTCATCAATTGCTGTGGTCACAACTGGTGTGTGCGGTTCCTCAGACACACACAGCACCTCATGCCCAGACTCCCGGTTAGAAACTGCGTCCCTCTCAGTAGATAAGCCTGGCTCAGGCAAACTGCCCCCAGTTGGAGTGTCAGCCGAGGGAGCCAAAGTTAACACACCCACTTCCACTAAACGATCTAGGACCAACCGGCGAATGTCAGACTTCAACAAAGACCTCAATATAGGAAGACTGAATGAGCCTTAATGATTTTAATTAAGTCATCCTTTTTACACTGCTGCAACACATCAATACTGGGCCTGGCTAAAAGCGCACCCGCCCACCTTTTGTATGCATGAGCTCACACAGATGCCCATGATTGGACAGTGTCACTCTAATTTAGTAAACAAAAAAATGTTAAACAAACCAGAATATGTTTTATATTTTAGATTTTTCAAAGTAGGCACCTCTTGCTTAGTTGACAGTTTTGCACATCTTGGCATTTTCTCAGTCAGCTTTATAAGGTAGTCACCTGGAATGGCTGTGCCTTACTTTAAGAAATGAAGGTTAGTCAATCCAAAACATTTCTAGAAAATATCTTCAAGTGCAGCTGCAAAGATCATCAAACATTATGATGAAACTTGCTCTCATCAAGATCGCAGCAGGAAAGGAAGACTGCGTGAATCTGGACTTTATGGTTGAATTGCTGCAAAGAAGCCACTTGTAAGGAAGAACAACAAGAGAAAGATAATGGCTTGGGCCAAGGAACACAAGGAATGGTTATTAGACCAGTGGAAATCTGTCCATTGGTCTGATGAGTCCAAATTTGAGATTTTTGGTTCCAAGTGTAATGGTATGGGAGTGCTTTGCTGGTGACACTGTTAGTGATTTATTCAAAATCCAAGGCACACTTAACCAGAATTCTGCACTGCCATGCCATCCCATCTGGTTTGCGCTTAGTGAGACCATCATTTGTTTTTCAACAGGACAATGACCTCAAACACTCCAGGCTATGTAAGGTCAAAATGTATTTGACCAAGAAAGAGGGTAATGGAATGTTGCGTCAGATGACCTGGCTACGACAATCATCAGATCTAAACCCAATTGAGATGGTTTAGGATGAGATGGACCACAGAGTGAAGGCAAAGTGCTCTAGGAACTCCTTCAAGACTGTTGGAAAACCGTTTCAGGTGATTACCTCAGGAAGCTGATTGAGAGAATGCCAAGAGTTTGCAAAGCTTTAATCAAAGTAAAAGGTGCTTACTTTGAAGAATCTAAAATCTGAAACATTTTGGTTTGTTTAACACTTTTAAGTTTACTACATGATTCCTCTTGTGTTCCTAAGATTACTACATGATTCCTCTTGTGTTCCTTCATAGTCTGGATGAGTTCAGTATTAATTTACAACGTAGGAAAAAAATAGAAACATTAAATGAGAAGGTGTGTCCAGACTTTTTGGTACTGTATACTGTACATTGAATGCGTAAAGTCATACTCAGTGTCTACTCAAATATACACATTTTTAGCAGTAAGGGTGTATGATATGGTGTATTGTATCTTGTCACTTGATATGAGACACTCAATTTGATATGTCTGGGTGTCAAACAGTCAAACCACAGACATCATTATCAAGTGGGTTATTCAAAGTACTGCTCATATTACATGAGGTGTAATAAATACTTAAACTTAATCAAGCCCATAGTATCTCTGGACAAGATGGTACAGGGCTTAGAAAAATCTGCCTTCTCCAAAGCGTGCTGTTTTTCATGAAGATACTAGTCAGCACTAACACCATTGCATCTTCTGTAGACATTCCCAAAAGAAGAAGACATATTTCCTGGCTGGTTAAAGTAATTGAAAAGTTGCGATTAGAAAATTCAAAGCTGCAGATATGAGACTCTATTTCAGTGGTGTCCAATCTTATCCACAAAGGGCCAGTGTGGGTGCAGGTTTTCTTTCAAACCAAGCAGAAGGATACCCTACTGAAAGTCAAGATCCACTGATTAGATCCAGTGATTAAAAACAGGTGGAATAGTGTGGCTCCTGCTTGACTATCCCTTAGAGGATAAGGTCACTGCTCTTATCTTATCTTAAGGACACCACTACTCTATTTGTTACAGAGGGACCACAGGATTCAAAAATACGTCTGAGTCACAAAGTGCTGCATGACTTCATACCTGCGCCCTTTAGAGTCACACCAGTAGGGTTGTCTGGGTTTTTATCCCAAATTGGGATAGTTTTGAAATGTCGAAAAATGAAGTCGGACCAACACTTTTCCAACGGCCACTTTTTCTTAGCGTTGGTTTCAGGTATTTTTTTGCAGGTTTTGAGAAGTAGTTGATGTGGAAAATGGGGGGTCAGATCTGACAACCCTATGCACCAGTGAAAGCTTGGCTTTTTTATTTTACCATGTTTACTTGGTACATTCTAATAAACTGCTTTTTATATGGGGCTAAGAGTCTGAAAGGATCTTACACACTGTCTTCAGTTACTTTCAATTATTTTACTTATAGTTGACTGTTTTAAACAAGATAAAATGAAAAACTAAGGCACATATTCCATGTTTTTTGTATTGGAAATGTATACTGATATGTATCTTATTAACTCAAATTTGAAGTTTGCACCCCTTCTAAACATGCATTGGTGGAGAAATATACTAAACAGATTCTCCTACAAAAACATATCTGTATTTTGAATATACACATATTAACATATTGTGGACTGAATATAATTCTGTAATGTTAATATGTAACACGTGTAATCCATTAAAGTCCAACCCTGATTGTGCCATGTAGGCTCCACTTCATACAGTGAGATCTCTGATACGTCTGTTTCCTATGGGTAATTACCAGCCATTTGAAATGCATGTGAATGTTATTTACTAAGGGTGAATTACACTATATTACTGCTATGGAATCACTCACAATAGTAGTTTAATAATAAACACTAAGTAACAAAAATAAAATGGTACTGTAGGTGCTTTTTGCTTATTTCGTCAGATTTTGTAAATTTAAAGAAGCACCCAAATAAAAATACATGATGTAGTGATGTATGAGACCTGAACTAGTCATTAAATATACAAATACAATCAGTCTGCTCTAATCTTTAGGTTTTTATGTTTGTAATAACCATACATTCCACAGAAACGTGCACGTTGTGTTTTTTTCTTTCCTATCCAGCGGCTCATATAGGTGTGGGCATTAGTGGGCAGGAGGGCATCCAAGCAGTGCTGGCATCCGACTACTCCTTCTCCCAGTTCCGCTTCCTGCAGCGCCTCCTACTGGTACATGGCCGCTGGTCATACCTGCGTATGTGCCGCTTCCTCTACTACTTCTTTTACAAGAACTTTGCCTTCACCATGGTGCACTTCTGGTTCGGCTTCTTCTGCGGCTTCTCTGCCCAGGTCAGAGGGTTGTGGCTACAGGCATTGTAACGTTCTCTGAATACCTCTCTGTTAAGCTTTCATATCCCTTACCCCGCATACTAGACCACATCAACACTGTTATGAAACTTTCAGGAACATATTGCTATGGAATATTGCATTTACATAAAGTGCATTCTTAACCTGACCTTTGTTTTTCTTGTCTCATTTAGACAGTATATGACCAGTACTTCATCACTCTCTATAATATTGTATATACATCATTGCCTGTTTTGGCCATGGGCATCTTTGACCAGGTATTCACACTACAAAAAACAAAACTCTACTGAAAGTCTATTTTAGTAATGAAACTATCATCCTTTCCTTCCCTCAGGATGTACCCGAGCAGCGGAGTCTGGAGTGCCCTAAACTGTATGAGCCAGGTCAACTAAACCTGCTCTTTAACAAGCGAGAGTTCTTTATTTGCATTACTCAAGGTATCTACACCTCTGTGGTGCTGTTCTTTGTGCCATATGGCGCTCTTTCACGGGCTACTCAGAACAACGGTGTTCCGCTAGCAGATTATCAGACCTTCGCCGTCACCACCGCCACGGCCCTCGTCATCGTCGTCAGTGTCCAGGTCAGTTAAGACACAAAAGTATAGCCAAAGATTTTCAGGCATGCTATAACATAACTTCTCCCCTTTTTATTAAGGGAAAAGAACACTGGCTAATTTTTAGACACTTTTACCTTGTTGGTGCACATTATAGATATACAGAGATTAAGAGTAAGAGTAAGAGTATTGTCACTGCACAAACATTGTTGTAAACAGTGTTAAAACAGTGAAATACAGTTAAGCATCCTCATTTTGGCAGCAGTGGAAAAAATAGTGCAAAAGGACTTTTAAAATAATCCAAATTATACATACATAATTATTTACAATGAGGTAAATGACTATGAGGTTATAGCATATCTATTCAAGTTGTATTCAATGTTATTGATCTTCAGCAGTTTTTACTTTCTGACCCCAGGACTTTTATAAGCTGGATATTTTTGGGCATAGACGTGTTTAAAATTGGCATTAATGCTGCCACTTTTCATAGCAATGCCACACAAACACAGTGTCACTGCTGTGCTGAGAATGGTAGTACAACCCCAATTCCAATGAATTTGGGACGTAGTGTAAAACATAAATAAAAACAGAATACGATGATTTGCAGATTCTTTTCAACCCATATTCAATGGAATACACTACAAAGACAAGATGTGCAACCAGTTAAAATTTATTGTTTTTTGCAAATATTTCCTCATTTTGAATTTGATGCCTGCAACACGTTCCAAAACAGTTGGGACAGGGGCAAAAAAGGAAAGTTGAGGAATGCTTAAACACCTGTTTGTAACATTCTACAGGTGAACAGGTTAATTGGAAACAGGTGAGTGCCATGAACGTGCAATTGCTAGGAATGTAGGGATTTCATCATCTACAGTCCATAATATCAAAAGATTCAGAGAACCTGGAGAAATCTCTGCAAGTAAGCAGCAAGCGAAAACCAAGATTGAATGCCTGTGACCTTCAATCCCTCAGGCTGCACTGCATTAAAAACGACATCATTCTGTAATGAATATGACCACATGGGCTCAGGAACACTTCAGAAAACCATTGTCAGTGAACACAGTTCGTCACTCTATCTACAAGTGCAAGTTAAAACTCTACCATGCAAAGCGAAAGCCAAATATCAACAACACCCAGAAACACCTCTGGCTTCTCTGGGCCCAAGTTCATCTGAGATGGACTGACGCAAAGTGGAAAAGTGTCCTGTGGTCTGACGAGTCCACATTTCAAATTGTTTTTGGAAATCATAGACGTCGTGTCCTCCAGGCCAAAGAGGAAAAGGACTGTCCGGATTGTTATCAGCGCAAAGTTCAAAAGCCAGCATCTCTGATGGTATGGAGGTGTATTAGTGCCCATGGCATGGGCAACTTTCACATCTCTGAAGTAACCATTAATGCTGAAAGGTACATACAGGTTTTGGAGCAACATATGCCGCCATCCAAGCAACGTCTTTTTCAGGTACTAGACTGGTCTGCCTGCAGACTGTTTTGGAACGTGTTGCAGGCATCAAATTCAAAATGAGCGAATATTTGCAAAAAACAATAAAGTTTATCCATTCAAACATTAAACATCTTGTCTTTGTAGTGTATTCCATTGAATATGGGTTGAAAAGGATTTGCAAATCATCGTATTCTGTTTTTATTTATGTTTTACACTTGATTGGAATTGAGGTTGTATACAGTGAGGGGAAATAAGCACTTTTATTTTTGTTATTTATTATGCTTTTAGTGCTTATCCATTTTACATTTACATACATCATTTGACTGACTTATACTATTTTAAACAAAAAAGTATGAAGCAAATACATAGCAACGGCACCTATGCACATCACTTGTTGCATGTGCCAGTTGCATGTGCCAGTGCTCACGTATGAGCATTTCAAGGGTGTACTGTGGCTACAAGAATTCAGGCAAAACCTCGAACTTACAACAGCAGTGTGGCTGTAAACAGACTCTAGGTAAACATGAGCAATGTTGGCTGGCAAGAATTGTTTCACGTGATTGCCGTGCAACTCTGCCTCAAGTAACATCGGAAATCCCACGCTGGGGCCTCAACAGAGTGAGGACTGCGCAATGTTCCCTCCAAGATCCCATGGGGGACCTACCAAGAATTAACTGGTATACCAGTTTTTCTGGTACTTTAGTGTAGTCATGAAAATAAAGTTTTTTGTTTTCAAAGAAATAATTTTTTGTTTGAAAACAAAATTGATATTGAAAAAAAATCAGACATGTCAATTACAGACAGCAGTACGTTGTTGCAAAGCCTTTGCTGCCAATTCAGTTTTAGGAAATCTACAATAAGCAGTAACTTCTTTTTTGCAGCATTTTGTCCCTTTTTCATGATGAAAGGTCTTTAATTCCTCAAGGTTGTGAGGGTTCCACTTATAGACTTGTAATTTCAAAATCTAAATTTGCCAGAAACTTTTGCATTAAAAAAAAAAGAAACCATTTATTTTTTTTCATTATTTTGCTTGTAGGTTTGGGGTTGTTGTTTTGTTAAAACATCCATCTTCCAAAATTTCACAGCAGTGGATATATTCACATATAATTCAGATATAATTTCATATTAAATAACAAAAACAGGAATGTACAAACATGTATTCCCCCCCCAGTATATTGTGACCAGTTATCTAATAACTAAAAAACTGGCAAATTGGTTTTGGTTCAAAGTAAAATGACATGGTGACAGATGATCAAATATTCATCTATTGATTAAATCTTTTTAATTAACAAAGGAATGTTCCAGATAATTCAGTCAGTGATTTAGTGGATGCAGAAGATAAACATTTTGACTACTTCAAGAAAATACTCATTATCCCAATAATCTTCACACTATGGAGAGGAATAACTGTTACATTTTGTAGCTGTAGAAAGAAATTTCTTAATGTAATGTTTAAGAGTTTGATGAAAGAATGTCATATTTGCATGCTGCGTGTTTGAATAATCCACATTGTAGTGTTAAGATTCTAAGACAGTATGACAACATGACATTAATCCTGAGGTTGTAGCTGTTAAAATAAAGGTTTATGTGTATATGTGTGTAGATCTCTTTGGACACAGGATACTGGACAGCTATTAACCATTTCTTTGTATGGGGTTCTCTGGGGGCATACTTCACTATCCTCTTCACCATGCACTCCAGCATCCTGTTTAACTTCTTTCCCAAGCAGTTTCATTTCCTGGGTAAGGCTGCACTGACCCTCCAGTTATAAATATCTAAGATATTTAGAGAGATACAAATCAGTGGCCTTACAGCTGAACACAGATTGCATGGTCTGTTTTTTAAAGCTTTTGATAAAATAGATAACTGGTTGGTGTTTTTTTTGACTTGAGGTAAACAAGACATTTGTGTAAGATTTAATGGTGCAATAAATATTTATTTCTCCACAGGAAGTGCGCAGAACACATTAGCACAACCAGTGGTGTGGTTGACTATTGCTTTAGCTACGGTCATTTGCATTTCTCCAGTCCTCGCCTTTCGCTTCCTCAAACTGAACCTTAAACCTCAGTTGGCTGATACTGTAAGTCACAACATGTTTACAATAATTACAAGCCGAATGCAGTGTTGAAATCTGTGTGTGAGTGGGAGGTCAGATGGGTGGGTTGGGGATGTTAATGGATTTAGGGGGGCTGTGGGTTTATATACCAAATGTTGCCACAAGGAGAGAATATATACAATTTTGTCTATGGGAACTTTTTGTTTATTTGTAAAATCTTCACCTTTTATTAAGAAACCTAAAATAGCCTACATTATTTTCTTTTTTTAACTGTGATTAAAGTAGGCATAGGCATAGTATTAATTCCATTAATTATTATGTTAATTATGTTAAGTTCTGTCAAGGGCAGTAAGAAAAACATGAGGGTGTTTGTGTGTTTTCTTCTGTGTGCTTTGGCTTATTTCCTGAAAGCTGCCACTTCAGGTGATTTCACCTGTTTTCACGTTTCCCTCAAGGTGCGGTACACTCAGCTTGTGCGTCAGAAGAAGTGGAAGCCGGGTGGGCATGCTGGGTCTGGTGCAGGTGGGATGGGTGCCTCAGGGGGACGAGCTCTTGGGCGTTCATGCCATGGTGGCTCCCGTCGCTCAGGTTATGCATTTGCACATCAAGAGGGCTTCGGAGAGCTGATCACGTCAGGCAAAAATATGCGCTTGAGCTCACTCGCTCTTGCTACATTTGCTTCACGGCACAGCACCAGCTGGATCGACACGCTCCGCAAGAAGAAACAGACAACGGCCTCCATGGCTCAGAACATCCCGCCCGACTCCCAGGTCCTGCCCCTCTCCACATCTTCTCTGACTGGCTCCCAGGAAACATCTCCACAGAGCACACGACAAACAAACATGAAGGCTGTCCCCAGCGACAGTCTTAGTGATGTCCAGTTAAGCATGACAAATTTTGCACAAGTGGAGATAAAAGCTACAGTCTTGTAGTGAAGGTAAATACAAGCATACCATCATATTGAAAGCTTTCCTTTAAAACTTCATGTAGCCATGTACAAATGGACTATATATACTTTGTACTACGTTGTTGATGTAGATCATGTTATGTACCTGCATATGACATATTTTTAGCATAGCTTGGACAGTGCAATCAGCCATATTGTAAACATGCATAAACACTTCCCTAAATGAACCTGAAGTGGTTTTTAAACAAATGCTTGGACAGACTTAACGTAGGATTTTAGGAAACTATTACAGACATTTAGTGGCACTTAATAGACAGAAGCTGTAATTAGGGGAATATTCCCCTGTAAAATTCCCCTAATATGATAATAAGATTCCCCTGAGATCCTTAATTCACAAGAGAAGCAAAAGGCAGGATGCATCTGTGTAAGGGGGCATTTCTGCCTTTTATTCAGTGGTTAACATTTCATCAGTGTTACCTGCACTCTCTTTTATAGGAAACACTGTTTGGCTGATGGGGGCACGGTGGAGCCAGCAATCTTCGTTTCATTCTACAGGGGAAACAGCCACTGGCATGTGAGAGATGTAGAGATACTGAGAGTGATGGTCTTTGTATGTCCCTGAATGTTTCACTTACCTTACATCTGACTGAGGACAAGGCGTATAATGCCAAAAACTCATCTGTATTTGAGTAAAGACTGACATACAAACAAACATACAAAAGATTTATAAGTGCAGATACAGCAAAAGCAGTAAACATGGTATACTTCTCTATACTCAAACACACATACTATTTTCTTTCTCTGTTGCGTGTACATGCTGTGTGTACATTTCATTTTCAAGCCAAGAAAAAGTGTTCAAATGAAACACTTTATGAAAAATAGAAGGGTTGGTGTGCAGGTTAACTGGAATTTTCCTTACATACAGTTCACTGTAGTTGAGTTTCTAAAAGGCTGGTTTAAGTTAAGAACAATTTTAAAGCAGATGAAATGTTGGAGAGCTAAAGTTCCTTAGAAATTCCTTTTCCTTACATCTTTGTAGCAAATATCCAGCAGTGAAACTGCAACAAGAACAGTTAGCATTGCAATAAACTATCTTAGATGTCCAGCTTATGATTGTGGATCCTCATATTGAAAATGGTTTTGTTTAATTTAAAGCTATTATGTATTATGAAACAGATAATCATAATGCAGATTATCCATACATTCATAGCCCTCTTTTCTTTCAGACTTGTGTGTTATCCTTATTGTCTTGTCTTGTCCTAAAATATTCCCCATTGTCTTTTAAGGATTTATGATTACTGTATTTTTCAGAGAACTGCCATCTACACAAGTATGGGTTAGGGGTCACAATCACAATACTTAAAAACATTTGCATGATACATAATATACACTTACTGGTCAGATTAATAGGAAAATGTGTACACTTGCCTAAGCATGCAATTATTAGCCAATGATTTTGCATAAAATGATACAGAGCTTCAGTTTATGTTCACATTAAACACCAGGATTGGGGGAAAATGTGGGCTCAGTGACTTAGTGTGAGTTTATATTAACTCAAATAAGCACTCTTTATAATCCTGGTGAGAAGAAAAGCATCTCAGAATGCAAAACACTTTTAACCTTTAGATAGATAAGCTACAATGACACCACTCTTGTTAAATTCTAGAGACTGCTGTGTGGAATGCGTGCGGTGAACATTAACCAAAGCTCTTGGACGTGTACCTGCATGATTTTATGCATCACTCTGGCTGCCATTTTATGATTGGCTGATTGGATATTTGCATCAAAGAGCAGGTGTACAGGTTTTCCTAATAATGTGGATGGTGAGTGTATATCATGGAATTGAGGTTTGCTAACAGAGTACTAGGAAAAGGAGAGAAACTGAAACATTCAGTACCAAAATATATTTAACATCTGTTGTTGTTGCAGAGATCATCAGTGTTATAGAGACACCTGCAACATTTTAAAGTAATACTGTGCTGTAATTTCTCACGTTATGGATTATATACTGTCATATGCATCATCTTACACATGGACCACTGGAGAATGTCTTGATTCTGTGGATGACGGAATGGATAAAGACAATTATCCAGGTGCAGCTCAAGTAAAGACAATGGACTAATGTCTGAGGCACTTTTTGTGTGTGTGTAAGTACTATAGTTCTCCATGAGAACGCAGTGTGAGCGCGAATGGAATAAAACTCCTACTCAGCAACCCCGTTCACATTCATTCCACCATATTGGTGATCCAAGACTCTGAGCTGGACTACTGGAGTCATGTACTTAGAGACATAAATCTGCTCATTTGGATTCTACAGGAATGAACAGGAAAAGAATGTCACATATAAAAAAAGAAACCAGATGGATCTCACCTCATGTGTACTGGACCAGTAACGGTCTCTATCTCACAGTGGCCTTAGATACATGTACTAACATGAGTTGTATGCGCAGGTGCATACATGGCTATATGTATTCTATTGTATAACTACACAATATTTGGGATAAATCCAAGCCTCATACCTCCTACTAGTGAAACATAACAATTTGCTTTCAAAGTTGAAATGTAGTAATGTTGAATCCCTGTTTAAATAATTTGTTTATTGCAATAACCGGCAAGCCCTTGTGCTACTTTGTGAAGCAGAACCTGCAGTTTTAATTTGTAATATAACCCTTAGATCATGGCGGGTCTCAAGTCTGATGTAATGAAAAAATGGTGAATATGATTAAAATAGTATTTAAAAATGGACTGTGTTTTTGTGTCTAGCATGTCACACTGATGGTTATGATGAGATTAATTCCAGGTTTGTTAGTAATGCTCTGTGAAAAGAAGGTCTAGCTGAAAAGTCAGTCAGTCAGTCAGTCAGTCAGTCATTTTCTGTACCGCTTATTCCCAGTTACGGAGTCACGGGGAGCCGGTGCCCAGCCGGCAACTCTGAGCGCAAGGGCAGGAACCAACCCTAGACAGGGCGCTAATCTATTGTAGGGCTCATACACACACACATTCACACTCGCATTCACACACTAAGGGCCAATTTTCCCATCACCAATTCTAGCTGAAAAGTCTTTTTATTTTATTATTTTTATATTTTTATATATACAGTGGTGTGAAAAAGTGTTTGCCTCCTTCCTGATTGCCTGATTTTTTGCATGTTTGTCACACTTAAATGTTTCAGAACATCAAACCAATTTAAATATTAGTCAAAGACAACAC
>JAOVVG010000047.1:27617066-27628237 GCA_028566375.1 Leptodoras nelsoni | reverse complement strand
TGAATTACAACAATTCTGCAAAGATGAGTGGGCCAAAATTCCTCCACAATGCTGTAAAAGACTCATTGCAAGTTATCTCAAACGCTCGGTTGCAGTTGTTGCTGCTAAGGGTGGCCCGAACAGCTATTATGTTTAGGGGGCAATCACTTTTTTACACAGGGCCATGTAGGTTTGTATTTTTTTTCTCCCTTAATAATAAACACCTTCATTTAAAAATAGCATTTTCTGTTTACCTGTGTTGTCTTTAACTAATATTTTACTTGGTTTGATGTTCTGAAACATGTGACAAACATGCAAAAAATCAGGAAGGGGGCAAACACTTTTTCACATCACTGTATATATTTTGTATATTTTTCATCTTTTTTATATATTTGAAATAGGTTTTTTATTATCTGTCGTATTCTGTAAACTCTGAAAGAATAGGTGTGCAGAGTATTTTGTATAGCTTTTTCATCCTGTTTCCTGCCTCTGTACATCCTATTTGTCTCATTTGTGTGCTTAAGAGGGGTGACCCTGCGTCGTTGTTATGCAATTTATCAAACACATAGTTAGCAAGAGAAAGAGAGAAAGAAAGAAAGACAGACAGAGAAGGAGGGAGGGAGGGAGGGAGGGAAGGAGGAGGGGAAGATCTTTAGGGAAAACAACCGCCCAACTACCAAACACTATTTTAAGAACTGTCTTGAATGGTACACAGACTAAACTGGATTTGAAACATTAAAGTTCGGACCAAAAGCAAACACCACAAAAGGATAATATGAGGTGACATTTAATCATGTATCCTTTATGTCTCTCGTGATATCTTGTTCCTGTTTGTGATCAACACAAAACTCCTCATCAACTGCACTTATTTGGTGAACTACTGAGCCATGAGGGTCCCGATTGCACTTACTCTTCTCGTGCTATATACGGCCAAAGTCCACTGTGGTCAGGAGAGTCCTGCATGTCCTCGGAAAGGTAAGTGAACTGTAGCCTTCATTTCAGCTGCTAGTGTTAACAACAAATGAAGAATATGATCAGGATGTATGGTTATGGAATAAAGTTTGTGTGTTCACTCAGCAATTGCTAATATAACTTAAAGTAGTCACATGCAGGTCACAAAATGGAGCAAATGATGTGTTTTTATATATGAGGAAATTATGACGTTTTAATACATTCAAGATCTTCACATATTAACTGCCTTTTTCTAAAATCAGCAGTGTGTGACGGCTAATCTGTCCATGCCTTTCGTCTCACCAACTCTATCTTTAATAAGTTAATAATATCCTCATGTAAATTATATAAACAATACTTTATGGTTGGTATTACGACAAGCTTCAAATGAATAGATAGTTAGCTAACTGTTACTAGCTCAATCAGATGATTTACATAGCCGCAAGTTATGTTTTATGTTGTTTGTTCTCCATTCCTGGTTTCGCTTATTTTGCATCTAGGGTTTTCCCTGATACTGGCACTTTTTGCTGCTCATCATTCAAAGAATCAGCAATAAACTGTGTATTATGCTGATTTCTGTGTTTTCAGAATGTTCTGTTAAATACATAAATCACTATTAAAGACTTGAGAGGACTTCAATACACTTCTAGTTTTAAAGACACTTTTATTTTTTATTTAATCAATAAAAGTCCAAGAAGGACAGGAAAGAGCATGTGAATATGAGATAGAAGAAGCACATAGAGAAGAGTCAGAGTTATATTCAGAAGAAGGAACTGAGACTGTGGTAATTCATTGTGCAATTTTGCAGTTTATCTGTACAAATCAGTCAACCGCTGTACACAAATTCAGGAAACTGAGGGACGAGCACACGGGTATTGTAATACCCCTCCAAATAACGGCTCATATCTATTCCTGTGTACAAGCCGATCATTACAACGTGGAAAAGCCCTGGCATGATCTAGTCCCTTAGGAGAATCATGAAGAAAGGTTTCACAATGGGCTGTATTCCCAACTCAGCATTATGCAGTTATTGAAGAAGATTGAATTAATGAATATTCTTCATCATCATCATCAACACAGTAGAACACAGTAGAAGAGGAATATATAAAATTAACACAACAATCACATGAGTTGTAGCAGTAATGTGAAAAAGACAAGGAAAGTGATTCAATAAAAGTAAACATAAAAAAGTATTAGAAAAGTAAAGCAGTAACAATTATTAGTTAGTCTAAAGGTGTTGTGAATTACCTTGTTGCAAGGTCTCTGATATCTGTTTTTCTTTAACAATACACATAACTTCGACTAATTTGAATATTCATTTTTCATTAGAATCCCATCCTGGTGTGCTGGCCTTGAATGTAGGGTCAGAGGTCATTCTGGGCTGCAGGGGTGATGTCACAGTGGATAGTGTGCCATTAGTAATGGCTACAAAACACAAAGAGGGACTCGAGAGAGGATATGTAACTAGCCATCGGAAATCCCAACAAGCTGGAGAGATTCCTGGTACTATTGGAGTACACCATACAGAAACTCATAACTTTGCCACCCCTGGAAAGAATGAAGTTAAAACTGCAACTGGAATGTATGCTAAAGGCAGCGAATCCTTAACTAATGCAAACCCAGCTATGAGCTCAGCAAAGGAGCAAATGGGAACTGGGCAATTCACTAAACCCATCAGTGTGAGCAGATTTACAGAAGAAGGAAGGGCTTTTAGCGTAACCATGGAGATGGGGTTGAGCACGGAGAGGAGCACCAGCACAGAATATGAAGAAGATGAGGAATATGATGAAAATGGGGAGGGACTGAGAGTGACCAGGTCTATTAAGAGGCAGGCACGATGGACTTGGAATGGTCAGCTCAAGCTAGATGGACTGGAAAATGGCGGGATTTTGAGACTCCCTGCTCTTCAGTTGACTGACTCAGGGAACTACAGCTGCTACAGGAGAGGCAAACTAATTTCATCGGTTAAAATCTCTGTTGGCAGTAAGGAGACAGTACACACACACACACACACACATTTATGGCAAATCATGCATAAATTAATTAAATGAATACTCTACCCAAACACTCTTGTATCTCTTTTAGTCCCTCCAGAGAGCCCTGCCTTGTCATGCTACAAGAAATCCCACGTCAGCAAAATTCGATGTGAGTGGCTATCTAGACAGCCCATAATCCCACAGCCTCAGTGTTACCTGCTCCTCAGGAAAGGGTAAGATCCTCTGTGTGAGTTGGAAAATGTCATTAGGTTATTAGGTGATTAGGTTATCATACACAGATAGACATAAACCATATATTATTAATATTATAATATTAGCAGGATTATGGAAGAACTACAGGGCTAGTTCTAATAAACCTGGTGGAAGGGTGTAGACTGTGAGATCGGGCAAAAGTGAACTGAGTTTGTCCCGTATGAGCAATTGTGTCATAAAAAAGACTTGCCTATTGGCCTTGGCAGAGTTCTGAGCTCTCTGAGTGCACTTCCAATTAGTTGTTGCTTTGTTCCACTGATGTAAGTTTTATTAGACCTTCGTTACTGTATTAGCCTGGTACAGTATTTGGAATTCAGAATAAGGAATGACAGAGACAGAGACTTTTATGGAAAGCCACACACACAACTGATACAGAACACAATCCATACCTACAACTGAACAGGTCAAGGTTGAGGATTCTAATCATTATTGTATAATTTTACAAATTGACCAATCGAATGGGTTGCAGGTGATGTGTGATGACTGTAACATAAGGACAAGTTCCCCAACAGGCTATTTGCATATGTTGCTTAATGAAATCTCTTAAGCCCGAAAAAAAGAAAAAGAAAAAATGAAAAAGAAGGTTTCAGGACACAATGGTCAGGTGCACATTAACACATTTTTAATGTGCGATCATTGTTAAAAATAAGGATGTGTACATGCAGAGAAACTTGGGCCTGCCATCAACTATATAGTGGTTAATCGCTGCCTGGTTTTAAATGTTCTTCAATTACTGTTACATAGATCAGAATAAAAAATCACCATAGTCACCAGGTCACAAAAAAGAGGTTAGATCAGAAGTCTTAAACAGTTAGTGTAGAGTCCACAGCGTACACAGAGTAGAGCATACTCTCAATCAATTGTTAATCAATAATTTCATATATTGAAAATGTATTGTGCACCTCACTAAAAGTACAGTATTTTTGTCTATTTGAAGAATTATGATGATTGTTTCTCTTTCCTTTTAGATTGGAGAAGACCACTCGGGGGAATTGTTCATACTCTGCTATGCGCTCACGTTGCTGGTGTGTAATACCTAGTGTACCAGGTGACAGACACTCCTATACAGCCAAACTATGTGTGACTAACACAGCAGGCAATGCCACCAGCTCTGCATTCAACTATATTCCTACAGATCTCAGTGAGTGTGTACATGTCTTTTTTTTATGTAATCTAGATGTAATTATAATTGTATTTTATTGCATTGAGTATTATAATGGATTATGCTCTGTCTCTCCTAGTTAAACCAGATCCTCCGGCTCGAGTTATAGTACAGCCAGTCATTGGTGAGCCTCACACGCTGAAGGTCTCCTGGTCTTTACCTGCCACCTGGAAGCAGGGCTTTTACTACATCCTTCACTTCCAACTGAGATATCGGCCTCAACATGCCAAAGAGGTAGAAAGAGATATGTGTGTGTTTGTGTTTTCTCATATTCTGCTGAGAATGTTCTTGTCTTATCTATCATAGAACATTAAAGTGAAACACTGAGGTTTTTGTACACTGAATTACCCTAAATCACAAACTGCTTTAAATGCAAATTAACATTACATTGTGAAGGCACACACATTCTGTGCATGTGTGTGTGTGTGTAGTATCAGCAGGTCTACATAGACGGTACAGAGCTCTTATGGTTGATTTCAGACGCACTGCCACACTTTTGGTATGAGATTCAGATTCGAGCAAAAGATGAGTATGATGGGCAGTGGAGTAACTGGACCAGTCCTGTGCATGCACAAACATGGACAGGTAATTACACAACTCATGCACATGCAACTGGTGTTCTGTGAATGCCCACTACCCACCAGGGGTAGTGAGAATCACTTGGATTATTTTAATTTCCTCCCTAAGCAAACCAAGACTAAAATGCAACAGTGTCTCATTTCCTGCTTTGTTCTGGGCCAAAGAACCAACTACAAGCTTAAACGCTCCCTTAGTTCAAGCCCAAGGGAACATTTCAAGTGCCATGGGCAGTCTTAAGCATTCTTATCAGGAGCTGATAAGTGCATTGAAGTGACAGGATCATGCACTCTCAGTGAATCTAGCTTCACAATGATTCTTTGTGTTGTCTGCCTGTTTTAGCATTAGGGAGCCCATTTCTGAGGATATAGTGAGACAGAGAACCATAATATATGAGCAAGGAGGGTGAGAAGCCTGTGTCTTGATGGGGGTGCATAGAAGACTGACATCCAAACACAGCAGCTTCCTAATGTCTCTAGCCATCAGAGGAGATAGGGCCACATGCATACATCTTGAACACCCATGGTACTAGAAACAGGCTAAAAATCACCTGTGTTTTGGGGTGATGGGAACATGGAGCTAGATATTGTGCAGTTGTGGTGTTTTATCTGTTTTGAGAATGTTGATATCTATATACTGATGCCTTCTGAATGTGAATTAGCAGCACTCCAGTTTTATCTCTTTATTTAAACCTTAATTGCGACTCCAGTCCATCAGTCTCTTCCAGTCTTCATTTGTTCAGTTTTGAGTCTATGCCCATGATAGCCCCAGATTCTTGTTCTTCACTAAAAGTTGTGGAACTTGATGTGGTCTTCTGCTGTTGTAGCCCAGCCACCTTAAGCTTTGATGTGTATTGCAATCTGAGATACTTTTCTGCTCACCGTGGTTGTACAGTGATTATCTGAGTTACTATAGACTTCCTCACAGCTTAAACCAGTCTGGTTATTCTCCTCTGATCTCTATGAAGGTTTTTCAGTCTACAGAACCACTGCTCACAGAATGGTATTTTGTTATCAAGCCGTTCTGTATAAATATATACACAGAGCATCCATAACATTAAAACCACCATCCGCCTAATATTGTGTAGGTCCCCCTTATGCTGCCAAAACAGCCTCTGACCTCTTGAGGAATGGAGGCATCTTGGTATCTGGCACTAAGGCAATGAGCAACCTTCACATACTGCAAGTTTTGAGCTGGGGCCTCTATTGAACAGACTTATCTTTCTAGCACATTCCACAGATGGTCAATCAGATTGAGATCTGGGAAATTTGGAGGACAGGTCAACACCTTAAACTCTTTGTCATGGTCCTCAAACAAGTTTTGCGGTGTGGCAGGGCACATTATCCTGCTGAAAGATGCCACTAGGGAATACTTAATGAAGATTGTTGTAATTCAAATAACCACTCTTTACAACTGTGGTGAGCAGAAAAGTATTTAAAAGTGCACAATACATTGAACCTTACAGCAGGTGGGCTACAACAGAAGAAGACCACATCAGGTTATCTCTTGTCAGTCAAGAACAGAAATCTGAAATGTAAGTAAAATAAGTAACATTTTATTTATATAGCACTTTGACAACATATGTTAAACCCAAAGTGCTGTACATAAAATGACAACACTTAGAAGACATAAACACATAGTAAACAACACCCAATAAATCATCTAATTATAGTTGGGGCACAAAAACATTAACCACAGACTCAGTTATTCAAATGCTAGTTTGTTAAAGTGGCTTTTAAAATCAAGAGAATGGGGGCTTAACAGATAGTTGGTGGTAAACTATTCCACAATATAGGTTCTTAGGTAGCAAATGTACTGCTGTCTTTGAGTTTTAGATGAGATATAGGAACTGCTAGCAAGTTTGGTGATGATGGTCTTAAGGATTGATGAGAGTTAGAGGATGAGAGCAAACTGTCAATATATGAGGGTACTCATTAATTAAGTGCTTTAAAAACAAACAGGAGCACCTTATACTGAATCCTATACCTAACTGGTAGCCTGTGCAAAGATGTGAGTACTGGTGTAATATGCTCTGTCTTCTTAGTACGAGTCAGTAACCTCGCAGCAGCGTTCTGGACTAACTGCAATCCCTGCAAAAGAAATTGATGGATCCCAGTATACAATGCATTGCAGTAGTCCAATCTAGAGGAAATGAAGTCATGAGGAAGATTGCAAAGCTATTATATATACTAATCAAAATGGGGACACAAGATACAAATTCACAAACCGAACAAGCCCACTTTTAACATAAAACACGTGTCTGTCTTTATAGCTCCTGAAACCACTGTTGCCCCTAACATTAATTCCAGTATGGTAAGTTCTCTTCTCACACAACCCACATTCTCAGCTCTACTGCTCATACCACAAATGCATGTTCCTTACAAATGTGGCAGCATTTAAAAGGGAAATTAACAGGCTTTCCAACGGTTCCAAGATTTATTGCCAAGAAGCATTGTTACAACAAAGAAATAATCTACCAAACACAAATTTCCTTACTTTTTGTGCTGTGTTTATATGCCCTGTCATGTAAGAGCTCTCTTATCTACACTGTGTTAGGGGCCAGTTTGGATATTTCCTGAAGGTTCTGGAGGGGCAGAGGATGCAGAAGTGGGTACGTCTGTGCTTGATTAAAGGCATACTGTATGTTTATGTTCATATTTGCTCTGCACAAGCAGTTGCAGGATACTAGCCAGATACGATCTATTGAATTTTTAGCGTAAGCCCATCTACAGTATACAGTCTAACCATTCATTCTGAGTGGTTTTAGACATACCTTCAGCTGTTTTTGAGTATTTGCATTTGGAACCTTGAAATTGTGGATGCACAAGTGTGTTTTATGAATTTCCTGTTATTTTGGAAAACATATTCATATACTACTCATGCTCTTGGGTGTATGGGGTGTGTACATTTATGCACAAGAAGAGTGATTAACTTCAAATCATATAATTTGCAAGGATTCTGGACATTTATGTATGGATTATACTTTCCATACATAAAGTCCAGCAAGTTTAAATTGCTTTTCATTTATTACTGTTACAACTTACAGAAGTGTTTTGATTTCATTTTAAATTGTTGTTTAATTTGCATTTATTAAAGAATTAGAAACATTTTAGAAAGTGAGTCAAAACAAACTCAACAAAGACAAATAAAACTTATCGTATAATTATAACAAAAGAACTGTTGCTATATGAACAGAGGTTGGGCTGGTTTGTCAGTACATAGCTATAAGTCATAAACAAATGGAGGGAGATGAAGGTTACTCTTAGTAAACGACTGGTCTGATTTTTTTCAGAGGATGATCGGCTGGCTTATAATTCAGTGCAATCTGGCACAGTGTCATCTTTTAACATACTTTTGCAACACTTCCAGGATGTAGGTCAAAACAATTTCAACAAGTTCCTGGTGTGATGTGCTTGTTCACCTGGGTACAGTGCAGATCTTTTTTTTCCTCCTATGTTTTTGTCACACAATTTTCTTGTCACCTACAGTATGCATGGAGTGAAGGAGGACTTGAAAATTAATATTTGTTGAATGGCTGATATAAATAGTGAGGTAGAGCCCCACAACTATTGCTAAACACTTCTGTGACTGAAAGATCTCAAATAAAACTAACTTGTGAAGGTTTCCACTTACAAATATGATTTTCACAAGAATCTAATCATTATATCAGAAAAAAGTAGATTTAGTACAGGTATTGTTTGCGTTTGTGGTACCTAATAAGGTACAGCATGGGTTTGTGCTGAAGCTTATTTTAAATTAATTGTATTTTCATCTGTCATTGCTCAAGAGTGGAAAGGGAAAAAAATAATGGCTTCATCAGTAATGTAAACATCTGAGTTTACTCTGAGTTTACAGTATATCTTTCCTTGACATTTCACAACCTCCCTTTTTGTCTCTGTCTCAATCTCTGTTACTATCTCTCTCTCTGTGTGTCTCTCTCTCTCTCTCTCTCTTTGGTATGGTAGAGATTAGGCCTGCAGCTCATGATGGTGTAACATGGATGTATGTGCTTTTGGTGGTGGGAGTCTGTCTCTTAATCACCATCATTCTGATCTCTGTCTACACTCTCAGGTACTTTTGCTCTTTCTTAGTTTGGTTTCTGCTTAAAGTAAAACTATCATTTCCTGTTAGATCACAGGCCAGTGCTAGAGCTATGCAATAGTGGGGTTAAAAGGGGTTAAAAGGCTGTGTTGCTTCTCATAATTATTATTTCCTGCTTTAGCTTTCCATATTGTCCCTAAAATAGTTTTTCTCCATTTGTTTTCTTCTCTAGATATAGAATGCCATCTATGATGTCTAGAAAGAGCAAGGAGAGTGTCTCTTCAGCCTGCTCTTGTTCCTCTCCTTCTCCTCTCCTTCAGCAGCCCCTGATGTTTCAGAAAAGCAATCAGGAAAGAGAAGGGGAAGGCATCCACTTACACAATGTGGACTACTTTTTCTCTCCCTGTGAATCTTTTAGTTCTTGAGCAAACAAGCTGTTACAGTGCCAAGGCCAGTGTTCTGTGAAAACACACACGCATCATACTAGCCTTGTGTGTAATGCAGTTAATTAATTCTATGCTTACTCCTAAACCAGACACTTATCTTGACCTCAGTAACCAAAAGGGAATCTTTTGGGCCTTTTTTAATTAAATGATTTAGTTTAAAAAAATAACAGCCATAAATGTGGGACATTTAGTCCTCATCAAGATATGAAAACATGTCCCCACCCAAACACCACACACACTTTCGATCTCTCTTGCTCTCTGTTGCTCTCTCTCTCTCTCTCTCTCTCTCTCTCTCTCTCTCTCAAGGCCAACTTAGAGCTGACTGTTTATTTAGCTGCTATAATATGCTGAGGTTCACACCTGTTACTCAACTGTTACTGGTTAAAAGTCTGCTGGTGTCTTATGTACATATGCTGCTGTTTTTTGTAAGTACCTTTCTTTCCTAGCATAACCACATTAAGGGTTTGATAATCTGTACATTTGGTCTATATAGCTTAATAAAGAGTGCCTTATTTTTGTGACATAGCAGTCACTTACTGTATTGTATTCTTTTCATATATTCTAATATAACTACATTTTAAGTTGTCATCTTCCAAATGTTTTGTAATGTTTTCTGGATTAGTGTACAGTGGCCTGGTCACTAGGTGCAGACTCAGTATCACCTGAAACTGAATTGGTGACATTGACCTAAACTTTCAATTTCTGAAACACTGCTACCTCTAAAAGAGAGATTTTCAATTCTATTCAGTTCTGTTTTATTTATATAGAAGCAATCATGACATGGAAAACTCGCTAATGGTCAGGACCCCCACAGGACCATCACACATCAGGTACTATTTGGGTGGTGGATCATTCTCAGCACTGCAGTGACACTGATGTGGTGGTGGTGTGTTAGTGTGTGTTGTACTGGTGTGAGTGGATCAGACACTGCAGTGCAGCTGGAGTTTTTAGTACCTCAGTGTTACTGCTGGACTGAAAATAGTCCACCAACCAAAAATGTCCAGTCACCAGCATCCTGTAGGCAGCATCCTAATGAAGGATTAGAGGATGACTAACACAAACTGGGCAACAGATGTGCTACTGTCTCTGACTTTACACCTACATGGTGGAAAAATATGTCTCATAGAGTGCACACTAAGTAAACACTAGTAAGTGAATACTGGAGTATTTAAAACCCTCTCAGGCTCAAATTAGGTTTTAGTAGCAGTTGCAAATCTGCAACGCCTGCCTTGAGAGGTGTAACAGATGGTGTAACATGGATGTATGTGCTGTTGGTGGTGGGAGTCTGTCTCTTAATCACCCCCATTATGATCTCTGTCTACACTCTCATTTATTTCTGCCCTTGCTTAGTTTGGTTTCTACTACCTAAACTATTGCTTAATGTTAGATCACATTCCAATGCTAGAGCAGTGCAATAGTGGGGTTAAAAGAGCCTACAAATGGCAAAATGGTAGTTCTGGGATTTGAACTTACAATCAGGTTTTCTCTAGGTACACGCTTAGCCTGTGTCCCTTCTCACAAATATTGTTTCCTTTCCATAATATTTTTCCTAAAATAGTTTTTTGCACAACACACAATAACACATCATCACCACATCAGTGTCACTGCAGTGCTGAGAATGATCCACCACCCAAGTAGTAACTGCACAATGCTGGTCTTGGCCACTGGACAACAGAATAAAGGGAACTAAAAAAGTATGTAGAGAAACAGATGGACTACAGTCTGTAATTGTAGAACTACAAAGTGCAGCTATATGGTAAGTGGAAC
>JAOVVG010000047.1:27598332-27610789 GCA_028566375.1 Leptodoras nelsoni | reverse complement strand
ACAGAACTTCTCCAACCAAATGGACAGGTGTGTCACATCTAGAGGTTTTATACCATGTTTTTATCATAGTCTGTATACATTAAAGCTCATTCTATTTACAAGATAATAGAAATTTGCTTTTATACTGTGATTTGACATAAAAGGCTTTAACTTTAAAGGCTCTCGTCTGCTCTCTGCTTTCTTGTCCAGGTTTGGATATCTCGTCTGTTTCTACGATGAGCCGCAGTCACTGAATGTTACACAAATTAAGAAGCTGCTCCCCCAGCTGGGGGATTGTGAGTCCGGGAGGATCGAGGAGGTCTGTAAATCAGCTTTTTTTTTATAGATACCGTTTTAAAGGTATTACTGTTTAAACATTCAGAAACTTTATCTACATGCTTACACACAGTATATACAATATACCAGTGGTGTCCTTCTTATCTTATCCATGAACGGTTTTCAACCAACCAAAAATGATTAGACCCACTGAGCCACTGATTGAAAACAGGTGGAATGAGGTGTGGGTCCAGCTTGACTGGAAGGAAAACCTGCACCCACATCAGCCCTTTGTGGATAAGGTTGAACACCCCTGCAATATATTGTACACACTTACACCATAACATTAAAACCACCTCCTTGTATCTACACTCTTTGTCCGTTTTATCAGCTCCACTAATCATACAGTAGTTTTACAGATAGACACTGTAGTCCATGTGTTTTTCTACAGACTTTGTTAGCCCCCTTTCACCCTGTTTTTCACAGAGCAGGTGCTATTTGGTTGGTGGATGATTGTCAGCACTGTAGTGACACTAATGTGGTGGTGTGTTAGTGTGTGTTGTGCTGGTACGATTGGATCAGACACTGCAATGCTGCTGTAGTTTCTAAGCACTATGTCCACTCACTCTATTGGACATACATACCTAGTTGCTCCAGCATACAACATAAAAGGGGGCTAAAAAAGTCTGCAGAAAACAAATGGACTACAGTCTCTATCTGTAAAACTACAAAGTGCACATGTATGGAGTGTAGATACAAGGAGGTGGTTTTAATGTTATGGCTGATCAGTGTATATGCTTCGTACTACTTATATATAGAACATTTCTATTCGCAATTCAATTAAATCAGTATTTTTATTACAATTACTTCATTAATGTAACCAAAAGAACAGAATGTCCATACTTTAAGTCAAACCTCCCAATCATTTCTTTTTGGACCTCTCCTTTCCACCCCATTTGTGTATAAAATCCTGTTCCATTGCCTTATCTCTCCTCCCTGTCTCTGTCTATCTCACAGATGAGAAAGAATTTGGTGAGGAAGCTGATGTCAGACGGCGAGCCTCCCACTAATGACATGGTGTATTCTCTGGGCTCTGGGATTTCTGTTCTCCCTCCTTCCATATTGTCTAGTCTCAGCAGAGATGTTCTGAATAGCACTATGTCCAGCCTGAGTCAAACAGAATGGAAGCCAGCTCAGGCCAAAATCCTGGCCCAGAAATTATTGGACAAGGTTAAGGTCTGGTAACAAATTTGACAGTTACTATCCAGCTATTAGCTTGTCTTGTCATTTGCTGCCAGGTTAACAAAGTTTTCCATTCTCTCATTCCTCTGTTTGGTAGGACATCACTGGTGAGAAATTGTTGTCCCTGGGCTCAATGGTGAGAGGTGTAGACAGTGACCTGCTCAAGAATGTCAAGGCACAAGGCCTGCTTGGCAGTGAGGGCCTGAAAAATATAAGTGAGAAGTTGTCTGCTTTACAGAAAAAGGCTCTGCTTGTGGGGGTAAGGATACAAGAAGTTATATAGCGTCACTGTCCAAAGAACAAACAACTATGTCCAAATTGCAGCTTTACAGAAGAAGGCAAAAATTAGTTAATTTTAATGCAAGTTAATTAAGAAAGATTTGATTTTAAGCCATTTGGGATCATTTCTGTTGGTCCATTGATCATGATATGTTCACACGACATTGAGGACAGCTGCTGGGTTTGAATGATGAATAAAAGTGGGTTTTTTGGATAGTGAAAATATTCATTATTGAAATATATAAAAATTACGCATGGAGAAGGAGGAGCAGGAAAGTGGGATTCTATACACTTCCGTTTCATTCTTTTTTCAGATGTATGCGGATGTGAACGCAAGTCATTTGGTGAAGGAAGTTCCAAATGCTCTTATCACCTCTCTGTCTCTCTCCCTCCTTGACAAAGCAAACCTTAATTCTCTGGATCAGCTGGAGGGCCGCAGCTGGTCCAGCACACAGGTAAAAACACAAACACATCTTACCTGTAAAGACCTTCAACTGACAGATCCATGATTGACTCATCCTTACATATACATTCAGTATGCACTATACTTAATCCTCCTCTAACTCGGTCATTTTATTGGTTTATGTAGTAAAAAAAAAACCTTTTTCATTTAGTCCTCCCCCCAAAAAATGAATCATGACTGCCTTTACTGTTTATTCACTCTTCTTCATGGTCTTTATTTCTTCCTCCATAGTCTGTTTACCTTCTAAAGAAGATTGTAGGTAATGGGCTCAAACTTGAACAGATAAGGTGAGCCAGCGCATAATTCAAAACCAAAAGATAAAATATGACAACAACATGCTGGTTAACAACGTGTTGCCTGTGAACATGCACTGATCTGCTAGAAAATGTAACAGCACATTTTCGTAACAGAAAGCTGGGCCAGGCTGTTCAGGGCGTGACCTGTACCATGATAGATGGCATTAATCAGACTGATACCCTAGAAGCAACTCAAACACTTGCCAAGTCTTTTAACTTGCTCTCTAGGACACAGGCAAGGCATATTTAATTTCTTACAGTTATAAGGCTCTTGTTTTTTCCGCAACGTCGGTCTGATTCTCCCCATCACTTCCTCCAGGTGCGCTGCATGGCTATCAAACTGTTCCAGAGTCTGGAGAAGCAAAGGCCCGGATATTTCACAAACATCAGCAAGGCGGAGCTCCAGGCCATTCCAGCTCTGCTGATTATCCACCTACCGTATGTAGTACTTTTACAGATATACTACTACTAAAATAGTAATACTATGCTGAAGTAATACTACAAATACTGTATATCTACACATACTGCAAAACACATTTGACCCCTAATGGATTAAACACTCTACAGGGTGCAGGTGATTCAGGGTCTCCCCACCAACATGTGTTCTTATTTCCTGGAGAAGATAAATCAAGCCAACCTCTCGTTCCTACCCAACAGTGCACCATTACGCCGGGAACTTAGAAACAAAGCCCTCAGCTGCCTGGTACAATAACACCCCCCCCCCCTTTTTAAATAAAAGAAGTGATTAAAGGATAAAATTATTATTAAGAAATAATTTCAGTGTCAAAATTCTCTTGAATTTCAAAACTGACCTGTTAATTTCTCCTCAGGGGAAAAATGCAACTGCAGTGTCTGCAGCAGATATTTCATCTTTAGGTCCACTTGTGTGTGAATTGGACCCAGCCTGGATTTCCTCTCTGAAACCTGATGCTCTGAACCTCACTGTGCAGACACTGGCAACCTGCAAATACATTCCCCGGCCTTACAGAGAACCTCTGTTCACTCTGCTCAGAAATTACTATGGGTAGTGTAGTCCTTACAGACTCTTCTACCTATAGACTTGGTCATGCCTCTCTTTTTCATAACTAGCTGTGTAAAGGCTACAGCAGCTCATGATTGTATAGTTTAGTAGGGCAGGATGACATTAGTAATGACACAATTAACCCTCTGTGGTACAGTGTTGCCTATAGGTAACATATCCACTTTTACACTCGCACAATACATTCTCAAATAAGATGCAATGCTTTTTTAAAAAAAAAAAAAAAAAAAAGAGGAAGGGCTCTAAGGAAACCAATAGCAGTGTTTTCATTTGTTACATGACTCACTGGAAATGCACTATATTGCCAAAAGTATTCACTCACCCATCCAAATAATTGAATTCAGGTCTTCCAGTCACTTCCATGACCACAGGTGTATAAAATCAAGCACTGAGGCATGCAGACTGCTTCTACACACACTTGTGAAAGAATGGGTCGCTCTCAGGAGCTCAGTGAATTCAAGTGTGGTACCATGATAGGATGCCACCTGTGCAACAAGTCCAGTTGTGAAATTTCCTCGCTACAAAATATTCCACAACTGGCAGTGGTATTATAACAAAGTGGTTGCTGAGGTACATAGTGCGCAGAGGTCACCAACTTTCTGTAGAGTCAATCACTACAGACCTCCAAACTTCATGTAGCCTTCAGATTAGCTCAAGAACACTGTGTAGAGAGCTTCATGGAATGGCTGAGCAACTGCATCCGAGCCTTACATCACCAAGCATAATGCAAAGCATCGGATGCAGTGGTGTAAAGCACACCGCCATTGGACTCTAGAGCAGTGGAGACGTGTTCTCTGGAGTGATGAATCACACTTCTCCATCTGGCAACCTGATGGACGAGTCTGGGTTTGGTGGGTGTGGGGGGAACAGTACTTGTCTGACTGCATTGTGTAAAGTGTAAAGTTTGGTGGAGGGAGATTATGGTGTGGGTTGTTTTTCAGAAGTTGGGCCCTTAGTCCCAGTGAAAGGAACTCTTAATGCTTCAGGATACCAAGAGATTTTAGACAATTTCATGCTCCCAACTTTGTGGGAACTGTTTGGGGATGGCCCCTTCCTGTTCCAACATGACTGCACACCAGTGCACAAAGCAAGGTCCATAAAGACATGGATGAGCGAGTTTGGTGTGGAAGAACTTGACTGACCTCAACCCGATAGAACACCTTTGGGATGATTTAGAGTGGAGACTGTGAGCCAGGTCTTCTCATCCAACATCAGTGTCTGACCTCACAAATGCCTCTCTGGAAAAATGGTCAAAAATTCTCATAAACACACTCCTAAACCTTGTGGAAAGCTTTCACAGAAGAGTTGAAGCTGTTACAGCTGCAAAGGGTGGGTGACATCATATTAAACCCTATGGATTAAGAATGGGAGTCACTCAAGTTCATATGCCTTGAGTGCATATGCGAGCGGATACTTTTGGCAATATAGTGTATGATGAATCCCTTTTTTGTGGCCTAAAAAAAGTCAGCATTACATGATGATGTACATCATAGACACGCTGTATACATTTATGATTTAATTCTAATTATTTGCTCTAAAACTCCATTACTTATTCTGTCTGCTTGCTCCTTGTAGAATTGCACAAGTTGTAGAAAGGCGAAGAAATCAAGGGAACATCTATGGTTTAGGGCTTAGATCTGTGAAAAAGCTTTTTTTTTAATTGTCACTGAAAAGGACCTCTTTAATTACTTCATTAATGGAATATATGTAGTTGTGAATAAAAATGGTATAAAAATAATATTAATTGAAAACAGATATAAATGCTGGGGATCTGCCCCACTTGCAACTATGGATGAACCTTCATTGAGAAGCTTTCCTGTTGTCTGTGTGGGTTTCCTAAATAGTATGTGATATAATTCCCTGCTTTTGGCTTAATGAAATATTTTAGATTAAACATTTTAACATTGCTCTTTCATTTAACCTAGCGCCCCATCTAACTGGTCAGAGGATGTCGTGAAGTCACTGGGCCCCCTCCTTTTACTGAATGGTGCAGCCCTTGAAGCATTGTCTGGTAAGGTGAGTGTTGGTCTCCAGCTACTCTGACTCATTCCACTGTCTTGTTAGAGCAGCAGAAAGATCTAGTACATGATTAATAACATACACAGCAAGTCATTTTCCTGAATTATTAATAGGCCAAGTTTTCTCAACTGTAGTCCTTAAGGAGTTAGGTCTGGTGTGCTGGGTGGATGAAAACGCTACACGTATTCAGAGCTGAAGTGGAGTTCCCTTGTTATTCAGCACATTAAATTGTGGGGGAAAATAAGCCGATATGTCAACTTTTAGGAATGCATGCCATCACATAAACATTTCTTTTAAGATTATTTAATATAACAAGGAGGATTAGTGCATGAGGATTAGTACAACAAAATTTTAATCCTTATTAAACAAATATTAAGAGGCTTTAGTGAGAAAAAATGTTGATAAATAGCTGTTTAACTGAATGGTATCATATGTTCATATTCTGTTTTCGCTCTTGAGGCTCATCTTCTAATCTCTACACTCTCGTAATCTCTGCTCGGTAGAGCTGGCTGAAGAAATCTTTGTCAGATCTGCAAAACAGCATGGAGGCTCAGCTTCAAGGTTCGGCCCCAGAAGAGTTCCGTGCCTGGCCCGATTTTTCAGCCCTCCTGCACAAGCTCTTTGAGCTGAAAACTAAAATCAGCCAGCAGCGACGCAAGAGAGAGAGTAGGTTCATACAGTACGGTGTACAGAAACTATACTAAAAGAGATATTATAAATGGTAAAATCGTTGATTTGTAAGGTTTGATTAACCACTATTATAAAGCTTTTATTCTTGGATCTGTCCGGGTTCGTGTGTGCAACCATCCCATCATGCATGTTCAGATTAATCTGTTCCAAAAGCATTCGAATAAGAAAATGAGTGCTGTATGTTTATGAAAAGTGTAAAATCATAAGTGCGTACGCCTAAGGTGCAATTATTTCAACTTCTTTTCAGTAAAAGAATAAATAATGAATGGTATTGTCTCTTTATTTTACTCTGTAATCACTTTAGCACTCGTACCAACTCTGTCAATGATTGAGGATCTAAGAGAGGAAAATATGCACTGGAGCCCTGCTCAATTGTCCAGCATGACAGCCCAAACTTTTAAAGACAGCGTATCGATCCTGGGAGAGATACGTAACTATACCACAGAACAACTGGCAGCGCTGAGAGACAAAGCCGTAGAGGTATATACACGCACAGCAGATGCTGCAAATACAATGAGCGATCAGTCAGTATTCATACCGTCTATTACGTTGCATATTGCGTACAAAAAAAGAAGTATTTCGAAAGCACATTTCACAGGTTTTTGCATGTAATGTAAAGTATGATAGCATGATCACTGAAATGTGTAATTATGTACATTTGGGAATAAATATGCTACTTAATCAATCCTATGCAATGTTCCTTGATTACTATGCAGGCATGGGGTGATGTATCGATGCTTAATGAATCTAAGGTTATAGAGATGGGCTGTGTCTCTCAGAGTTTTAACGCTAAACAACTCCAAAACCTTAGCATCACATCACTGGATACTCTGGAGCTTCTGTCCGTCTGCCAGTGGAACCAAACACAAGTAACATACACCACACTATTATTACTATTATTAGGGTTTTATGTCAGGATTTTATGGCTGTAAAGCTGCTTTGGGACAATGTCCATTGTTAATTCTAGAGAAGTGTAGACGGCTACCACAGCATTAATGGTTATGTAGCATATACACATGCTATGCGTATTAGAGATGGGGGAAAAATTGATACAGTGTAATATCGCAAAATTTTTCAGCACCAAGTATCACTACTTATTAATTTATCATTTAAAAAAATTGATTTATTTTGTTACATGTATCTACTTTTGTAAAGGAAGTTAGTATTCAATATTTTGTTCTCAGAATTATATGGGAAGATTCAAGAAGAACTGAGTCATGTGT
The DNA here is from genome assembly GCA_028566375.1 of Leptodoras nelsoni. Taxonomy (NCBI): domain Eukaryota; kingdom Metazoa; phylum Chordata; class Actinopteri; order Siluriformes; family Doradidae; genus Leptodoras; species Leptodoras nelsoni. Next base: position 27,603,283 of record JAOVVG010000047.1, on the reverse strand, counting down.
TATTGTCCTTAGGACTTATAATGCATGTTAATAATATACTGTATATGGAGAAATAATTCGCCATGTATTGCAGAATTGAATGGCAATACTTGCAGTATCGTAAATTGTAAAGAATCGTAATAATATTGTTTTGTAGAAGATTAGAACTGTGAGTATTAAAACTGACATGGACGTCGAATGATGTTGTGGTGCTTGCAGAAGGAAGCAGTCTTGCGGGGTTTTATAATGAGAACTGGAATGAAAATTCATAAACTCGTTGCACTTGAGATGGCAGGCCTGGGCCAGTTTATCTGCGGACTGCAGCCTAACGAAACAGAGCAGCTCAATACTACAGAATTCAAGTGAGATTTGCACATCAATTAAACACACTCAACATGAGTGATTACTACTCAGTGATCTGTATGCTGATATTTATGCTGATATATTGAGTTTTGCTGTGGCGTAGGGATGCTGTGGGGGATATCGGCCGTGCTTCCTGTCCTTTGAGTGCCCTGGAGTGTTTGAAGAAAAAGGCTGTTGCTGCATTCGGTGACCCTAAAGGCTGGGCTGAAGCTGACGTTAGCGTCATAGGCAACATAATTGGTCTGTTCCAAACAGTAAATAACCTCAAGTAATAATTGCATATAGTTAGTTAATGATGTTCCCTGGGACAAAATTCCATAGGGGCCCTGTCACGTTAAGTGTAAATAAGTTGGTTGGAACAATTAACTGTAGGCACAGTTACAATTCAGTTCACCTTTTGGGAACAGTAAATATTGTATATCATATTAAGTGCATTTTTCTTTTATATTTTAAATGATCATGCACAATTTTCTATATGTAGCTGGCCTGAATGCCACTGAGCTGGGACGTCTAAACACCTCGGTTATGCCATTCATCTGTCAGTCTGCTATCTCTCTCATCCCTCCTGACTGCCTGGCAGTGAGTCACCCTGCTTTCCTGCTTTTCACAGCACCTCATTGCTATATAGTAGTATACAGTTTTACTCTTAAAAATGTGTCAATTATTCAACTTTGATATACTGCATGTTTCACTTAAGATCACTGATACTAACTGCTTTCCTCCGATTAATTTTCCCTCACATTCACATAAAAATATTTGTCAGCCAGTTATCCAGTTCTGCATGTCCAGCCGCTCTTACTGTTTGACCTTTTAATATTTATGTGGTTAATAAAAAATGCATTTGTCTTGGGGTGCTTGTATTATCTTTTGATTACATATGTGCTTTCCTTCAGCTTTGGGTAGGCAGTGTGAAAATGAAATGCATTATCATTGAGCAGGCGCTGTCTGTGAGCCAGCTGAAGGCCTTGGGTCCTGACAACGCAGCAGCGATAACAACGTCTCAGCGTGCCGCACTGGGAGTAGAGCAGAAAGCAGCCATAGATCAAGCAGTGGGCCTGGCGGCACAAACCTCTGAAGCTACAACAACACTGCCCCAAAAAGGAGGTAAGTGAAGCAAAAAAGCAATTAGGGAACCTGCACATAAACAAATAAAAATACATAGATGGTAAAGACGATTTTCATCTTTCATGCACTGAAGGCAAAGCCAGCACACCTCATGCATAATGAATGTAATAAATGCTGGGCAAGCTATAAAAAGTATATCCACTATAAGGGTAGAAGTTAATCTATGCACGTCATTGGTTGCATCCTCCAGTGTGTATATAAAGCGATAGACATCTATGGAAGCTTACGGAAGTTTCTGCTGTGAGAATGACAAGTTATCACAATTTTGTGATTTTCAACATGGTTTAGTAGTCAGAGCTCATGAGATGGGTTACAGCATTTTGGAGGTAGAAGCAAAGTTTGGATTTTCACATATGAGCGTTTCAAAGGGTGTACAGTGACTACAAGAATTCCTGCAAAAACCTCAAACTTACAACAGCAGTGTGGCCTTAAAAAGAATCTGGGTGAACGTGACACATGTCAGCTGGCAAAAATAGTTTCACACGATAGGTGTACAACACTGCCTCAAGTAACATCGGAATTCAATTGTTAATTGGACTGTGCAACGTTCGTTCCTAGATCCTGTGGGGGACCTACCAAGTATTAACTGGTATACCAGTTTTTCTTCTATGTCAGTGTATATACACAGATCAGACATGACATTAAAACCACTGAGAGGAGAAGTGAATAACACTGATTATCTCATTACAATGGCATGGGATAGATTATGCAGGAAGGCAACAGGCGCTTCTTGAAGTTGACGTGTTTGAAGCAGGAAAAACGGGCAAGCCTTACCCTGGGCGACTTTTGACTAATTATGGAGGCTAGACGACTGAGTCAGAGCATCTCCAGAACAGCAGGTCATATGGGGTGTTCCCAGTACCTACCAAATGAGTTTCAAGGACAACCGGTGAACCAGTGACAGGGTCATGGGCACCCAAGGCTCATTGATGAATGTGGTGAGCAAAGACTAGTCTGCCTGTCTAGTCCAACAGAAGAGCTGCTGTAGCAAAAATTGCTGAGAAAGTTAATGCTAGCTATGATAGAAACGTGTCAGATATGGGGCTGCATAACCACAAACCAGTCAGAGTGCCCATACTAACCCATGTCCACCACCAAAAACACCTACAACACCTTTTCTTTTACATTGTGTGGACAGCCAGGGAGTTTTGCATCATTTCCTTGGTAAAGAGATGACACAAGGATGCACTGTAGGAAAAACATAAGCCAGCAGAGGCAGTGTGATGCTCTGAGAATGTTCTGCTGGGAAATGTTGGCTTCTGGCATTCATGTGGATATTACTTTGACATGTCCCACTTACATACACATTGCTGAAGAACAAGTACATCCCTTCATGGAAGCGGTATTCCCTAATGGCAGTTGCTGCACAAACAAGTTTGATCTATGGAGGCCCCACCTCACAACCTAAAAGATTCAAAGGATCTGCTGTTAACATTTTGGTGCCAGATACCACAGTATACCTTCAGAGGTCTTATGGAGTCCATGCCTCCATGAATCAGAGCTGTTTTGGCTACACAAGGGGACCTGCATAATATTAGGCAGGTGGTTTTAATTTTATGCCTGATCGATACATTTAAATAAAAGTAATGAATAAAATGTTCATGGACAGTGTGATATTCACATACACCAATCAGACATAACATTATGACATCTCCTTTTCTCTACACTCATTGTCCATATTCTCAGTTCCACTAACCATATAGCTGCACTTTGTAGTTCTACAATTACAGACTGCAGTGACACTGATGTGCTGGTGGTGTTAGTTTGTGTTGTACTGGTGTGAGTGGACCAGACACAGCAGTGCTGCTGGAGTTTTTAAACACTGTGATCACTTACTGTGCACTCTATGAGACACATCCACCATATTGCTCCACCCTGTAGAGGTAAAGTCAGATACGGTAGCACATCTGTTGTTGCACAGTTTGTGTTATCTTTCATCAGTGCTCACAGGGTGCTGGTGACTGGACATTTTTGGTTGGTGGACTATTCAGTCCAGCAGTGACACTGAGATGTTTAAAAACTCCAGCAGCACTGCTGTGTCTGATCAACTCACACCAGTACAACGCACATTAACACACCACCACAAAGTGTGTAGAGAAACAGATGGACTGCAGTCTGTAATTGTAGAATTATAAAATGCAGCTATGTGGTAAGTGGAACTGAGAAAATGAACAATGAGTGTAGAGAAAAGGAGGTGGTCATAATGTTATGTCTGATGTCTAGTATATGAGTGTATATCACACAGTCCATGAACATTATATTCATGATTTTTTTTTCCTCATTCATGAAAAATGTTGATTGATGGGGAATTTATACTGACATATAGGTAACAGCTACAACAAGATTTCATTCTAACATTCAAATGTATGCAAATTTGTGCATATTGAATTAGATAAAGCCTCATTTTCATCTGGATATTAGCACTAATGTACAAGAACATTAGCAAAAAACCATCAAAGATAGTTGAACTATGCAAATTGGCCCCGGGTCTGTACATGCACACCCCTTCCCTAGCTACAGTATATAACCCCAGTTTATGCTACAATGAAGTTTTATATACTTTCCAACATGTTTGTTTTCATATTTGCTTATATGTGATCTCTCTCTCTCTCATCCAGGGGCACCAAAACAAAGCATGTTGGGAATTGCTGTCCTTCTGCAGCCCCTTGCACTGCTGTTGTTGGGATATATTCACTAGGAAGCACAGTACTGAAGAGCTAGCCAGGAAATAGTTATACATCAGTCTCCCAGGTAGACGTGACAGCTAATGCATTAACCTGCCACTGTGAGCTTAACGGACATGTAAAGAAACTGTTATTTGTGAACATTTAGTAGACTGGTCTAGTTACATCAGGCTGTCTTAAAATCACTATAAGAGCAATGAATCCACCTAAGGAAAAACACTGGCTGTATTTCACTTGCATTCAACTTTAGTTAGCTGTTATACAGCCATTTAATGCCCTGTGGAGGAGTGCACCATAGTGATTACATGGCAGTCTGATCAAGACTGTAAACTAGATTTACTGTTTCAAATCTTGTCTTAGTGGTATACATTTATTTTTAATTACCGTCTTCAGATAGTAGTTTTTTAGCAAATTGAAATTGAAGCTGCTTAAAAATAAAGAGACTTTATATAAAATGAAATCTGCTGAACTAGTAAAGAGAACAGGGGAGAATTTCAGTGAACATGTCACTCACATGGGATCTGGTTTAGCATATTTGCTGCTGCTACATTATAAATATATTTATATTCCTCTTTAGAGGAAACTACAGGGGTTAGACAATGAAACTGAAACACCTGTCATTTCAGACCACAATAATTTATTAGTATGGCATAGGGCCTCCTTTTGTGGCCAATACAGCATCAATTCTTCTTGGGAATGACATATACAAGTCCTGCACAGTGTTCAGAGGGATTTTAAGCCATTCTTCTTGCAGGATAGTGGCCAGGTCACTACGTGATGCTGGTGGTGGAAAACGTTTC
>JAOVVG010000047.1:27580760-27598232 GCA_028566375.1 Leptodoras nelsoni | reverse complement strand
ACCCGGAGTAAACCCACGGGGAGGACATGCAGACTCCACACAGAAAGGACCCAGACCGCCCCACCCGGGGATCGAACTAGGAACCTTCTTGCTGTGAGGCGACGGTGCTACCCACCGAGCCACTGTGTCGCCCCACCATAAGCATATAATAATTCCAATTCCTTTTATCAGTCTTAATTTAGAGATTTGTTTTTGTTCCCATTCAAATTTCTCTAAATTCTTAGTATATTGTATATTCTTATTGACCTACTGAACTTGACCTACTGCCATGAGGATGAGTTTTGTGCAGATCTGCAAGTTGCTCAGTAGAGCATGCAAATGATAAGAAGTCATGCCTTACGTTACTTCATCTTTTTATGTGTAACTTTACACACACACACACACGGAAGCACGAGCCTTTTCCTGTAATTGAAGGATTTTCATGAATAACAAATTTTTGTAAATGCTCCTACAAACATTTACGAATAAATCAGTTCATATCCAGCTGGATAAATGAGGCCAAGTGTGTGAAATTGTCTGCCTACAGCAATTCAAGCAGCCCAAGAAGAATCCTTTTCCAAACTTTCCTGAATGATTATTTACAACAGCTTAGTTAATGGTGTTAACACAATGACAAGAGCTTCACAGAGGGAATATTTGGTGTAGGCCAAGCCCTATAATATAAACATGTACTTTCATCAGTCTTTAACAATCTCTCTCACACACAGCATTTTAAAGCTGTTTCTTGATTCAGACAGCACTGGATCCCAGAGTAATTCTTCTATGGCTTCAGCATATAAAAATTAGTAAATGCACATTAGTAAAATCTATTAGAATTGTCAAAAAGACAAAAAGGCAACCGTTTTAAAAGCTCGTAGTGAAGTCTGCTAGGATGATTACTACTAGGATGAAGTCTACTAGATTTTAATATTAAACTCTCTGCACTGACTTAATGACAACTAAAATCAGGAATAAAGATGTAACTCATTGGGATTACATAAACTGTGACTAAAATATACAATGCTTATTTAGTTACAAAGGCATCCTAAATATTAATAGCTAAGGCTCAGGTGATTGCACAGGGCTAGGGGCTAAACTGAAAAGAACTAAAGGTCATGTTTAGTTCAGTCTAAACCCTGCACAGAAGAGGTGAATCTGTCCCTCTAAAAACTGAGGTACCCCTCTGATTTGCCATATAGCCTGAATCCCTCTAACAGTAAGCAAGAACTACTCCATCAAACAAATCAAGTGCTGAATAAGCATTCTCTAAGTACTAAGTACTTCTGGAAACCTTGGTCATACTTATGCAAGATGCTTATGCAGTGCCTTGCATAAGTATTCAGTATTCAGACTTTTCTACAGTACTGTTACACCCCGGAACTGAAATAGACCTAATTAGGAATATATGTTATGAATAGCCACAAAATAGCCAATAATACTGAGGCATAGTTTGAAAAAAAGAAACTTAAGATTGTATACATATCTACACCACTTGATGTATCACATAACTGAATGAGTCCACCTGTCACATGATCTAATGATAATATAATTATGCTGTTCCTGGAGGACCAGACAAACAGCATCATGAAGATCAATGAGCGATCAAACAAAAGCCAGGACAAAGGTCTGTAAATATATCTATAAATATATACAGTCTGCTAGGAAAGTACTGGATCAGCAAGATCAATTCTTTTCATTTTGCCTTACACTGTTGTTGTACTGGCTCTAACTGTCCCTCTTTTCTCAGCTTATAAAATGGTTGATATTTAACCATAGATAGCTCTCTGGTCCTTATGTTGGTTTATCCATTTTAACAACAAAAGCAGTCTTCATAGGCAAAGCCCAAGGCTCAAACCAAGAGCAGACATTCAGAGCTGTTCATTATTTAAACAATTAATCCAACAGGCACACCTGGGTAACAAGAAACAGCTGTCAGTTGTGCGTCCCAATACTTTTGATCACTTGAAAATACATTGGTTCAAACAAAAGGTGTCATGTTCCAAGTTGGTTAAGACATCTAGATTTAAATATCAGGAAAAGAAAGCTGAAAGTCTGATCCATCATCTCATTTCAAGAACTGCCCTTGTAGTTCCAATACTTTTGAAAGGGACTGTATACAATGGGATCCAAAAGTCTGAGACCATTTTGAAAATCTGGGATTTTTTTTTTTAATTCATTAAAACTCTACCTTCTTTGTTTTAAGTTTCAAATATTCAGCATCTCGAATATTTAATATTCAACATTTCACACTCTCAGAATTTTGGACCCCACTAAATGTCAGTGACTGCGTAAGGAGAGCATTAGTCAAAGAAGCAACCAAGAGGTCAAGGGTACCTTTCAACATGACTCTACCGAAACCGTGAGTCACTGACGGGATGAGGTTTTCGTTTTCAGTTTGATCAGAAGTGTTGAGGTTCCACCAGATGTAGCTCGTTGTGTCAAGGCAAAAAAAAAGATCATTTTGCTCTCATTAAACATACATTCTAATATTTATACCATACACCCACTGAACACTTTATTAGGAACACCTGTACACCTACTCATTCATGCAATTACCTAATCATCCAGCAGTGACAGCAGTGCAGATTTGGGCCTGCAGCATCGGGTAATGTTCACATCAAACATCAGCATGGGGGGGAAATGTAATTGCAGTGATTTTGGAATGACTGTTGTTGCCAGACAGGCTGGGTTGCATATTTCTATAACTGCTGATCTCCTGGGACTTCCACCCACAACAGTTTCTAGAGTCTACTCAAAATGGTGCAATAAAGTAAAAACACCCAGTGAGGGATAGATGATCGATGTCAATGGAGAATGTCTAAATTGGTTTGAGCTGACACAAAGGCTGGGCTAACTCAGATAACCACTCTGAACAATTGTGGTGAGCCGAACAGCATCTCAGAATGCACAACACATCAAACCTTGAGGTGACTGGACTACAAAAGTTGAAGACCATATCAGGTTCCTCTTCTGTCAGCCAACAGCCGAAAGCCAACACTGCAGTGGGTACATACTGTACTAAAACTGTACAGCAAGAAACTGGAAAAAGCAGCCTGGTCTGATGAATTTTGATTTCTGCTCAGGCACACAGATCAGGGTCAGAATTTGGTGCAAACATCATGACCCTGCCTTTTGTTAACAATCCAGGCTGTTGGAAGTGGTTTAATGGTGTACCACAGCCTATTAGAGTATTGCTGCTAACCATGTGTATCCCTTCATGGTCACAATTTACCATATTCCAATGGCTACCTTCCAGCCTGATAATGCACCATGTCACAAAGCAAAAGTTATCTCAAACTGATGATGTTTCATGAAAATGACAATGGGTTCAGTGATCTTCAATGGCCTTCCCAGTCACCAGATCTGAATCAAATAAAGCCCCTTTAGGATGTAGTAGAACAGGAGATTCACAGTATGAATTTGACCTTGAAAATTCTGCAGGAATTGTCAATGGTCAATTTAGACCAAAATCTCAAAGGAATGTTCCCAACGTCTTCTGGAATTTATGTCATGAAGAACCGAGTCTGCTTTCAGAGCAATGGGAGGCTTTTCCCAGTATTAGTACTGTGTTCCTAATAAAGTGGTCAGTGGGTGTATATTCTCAATTAAGTTTAATTCATTTCTAGGTTGTAAAGCTGCAGACAGTGAAAAAGTTCAAGGAGGATTAACACATATGCAATGTACATTGTTACTGTGAATGCAGAACAATTAAGGCACATACGATGAGTGTACAGATTAAACACAGCCCAGCAGGACTTCACATTTTGAACTGGAGCTTCATTCAGCATAATTTTTCAGGTCGGCTTCTCTGCTTTGTAGGCATTGATGAAAGCCATGCCATGAGTGCGGAAATGCGTGTTAAGGTCAGAAGCTTTGCTGAAGTGACGTCCACATACTTTACAGCCGAGTTTGCCGTCCCCGTCCTCTGCCTGAGTCGGCGAGCCCGGAGACTCCGCCCCCTCTCCAGCATCCTGGCTCGAATTATCGCGCTGCTCATCTCTGTCAACATCTCTTACACGATGACTGATGAAGCGATGGCGGGCAAGGGAGGAGCTCGAAGCAAAGCACGCCCCACACTGCTGACACTGAACACCCTTACCCCCTTCGTCACGATGACTCTGGATATGATGCAGAAACTCCTCCTTGTCTTCAGAAACGAACCCGCATGGCATGCAACGGAAAGCGTCGGTGTCCTGCTCCTGAACCGGTCTTGCTCTTCTGTTTCGAGCCAAGCTGAAATGATCCATGTTATTGTTTTCTTCTGGTGTCGCAGTGATGAGGGCGCCATCATGCTCGGAGGAGCTATCAGCAGCTTCAGTGGAGCGTGAACTCACCTGGAACCAGTGCAGAAATCCACACAGATGCCAAGTTTTACTGTCCATGCGAAAGCACAAGATGTTTTATTATATTGTCTGTCTTAACCTGTATTGCTATGTTTCTGATATGTTCACAGATATAATGCAACAAAGTGACTCTAAAAATATATATAATAAAATAAATAATAAAAATGTATATATAAATATATACAAAGTACAATGTTAATAAGAATAGATGACTATAAATTAGTGATTCAGCGAGTGAAGGGCTGTCACTATTGATTACTTTGATAATCAATTAATTGATCCTGTCCTTCAATTAGTAATTCACTAGGCGATAACATATGGCACCTTAAAACCTACTTTACAGACAACTCTTAAGATTAGTTTTTTCCCCCATAAATAAATAACTACAAATAAGTGCTATATAAATATACTTCATTTTATCCCTAAATACTGATTTTTTATGAAAAATAAATCCAGCAATTACTGTAGGTTTATAATGTATACATAAAGTTTATTCTTTTTTTAATCATGAATGGCTTTCCTGAAAAAAAAAATACTACAACATCCGTACTATTACTGTTTTTATTATTAAAAACATCACATTCAATCTAATCTCAGTTTAAAATAACTTTATTACATCTTTTTTTGAAATAATTAGTTGATTTGTCATAGCTAAGTTAAAACCATGCACTAATGAAAAACAGATGTAGGAGGTTATGGAGCAATGCTATAATAACATTTTTATATATTATCATAATAAGCATTATTAAGTAAAAATGAAAGTTCTCATCCAAATATTTACTGCAGCATCGAGTTAAAGCATCTTAGTTTTAAAAAAACTAGTGGCGTAGCTGTAACTCATTACGCAGGAAGCAGCACATAAAACAGACTGAACGTAAACAAAAGCATCTGATTAAAACTCGTGTAGTAAGATGAAGATATTAGGAGTCGGAGTGAAATCTTTTCCTGCTTGTTGCGACATGCCTGTAGTGTGTAGCGTTATTATAGAGCAGCATGTCCCATTCACACTTTAGTCACTGCAGGTGAATGCTTGTTAATTGAACATAATTATATATTTGCACAGATACAGTGCTTACATGATAATTTAATCAAAAACAATAATGTTTCCTTTTTGGCGTTATTCACTCAGCACACCAACATTAAAAACATGCTGCAATGAGTAAAAAACGAGTAAAAAGATTTATTTTTAGCAGTTTACTGCACCTTTTCTTAGACCTAGACTAGGCATGTTGCTTTTCATCATGAAGCTGAACGCTCTTCCTTGCAGTTTGTTGTAAAGCCAATTTTGCTGTGCATCATTACAACCTTCTGGGGCGTCATTTGTCAAATATTTGTTTACGTAACATTTCACTGAGGCTCTCTTAGACTCAAGTCGATTATAATCGAGTGACAGCCCTAGCTGAGTGTAGGTATTTGTACCACATAAAACATTCGACCTCCGTACTGGTGATAATGTTATGACCGCGTTGTTAATATAATCCATTTTCAATTAACTGTTTAATATTTTGTTACATCTAATAGCCAAAGCTTTAACACATGCAAAGCGTGCCCCGTATCACATATTTTATCACATGTTCACATACAAAACTCTCAAAAAAACAAACTGCCTGTGTGTGTGTGTGTGTGTGTGTGTGTGTGTGAGAGTGTGAGTGTGTGTGTGTGCAAACGCTAACCTGTCTTTGACTATTTGTTGCTCTTTGTCCTCCATGATGTATTTGCATATGTTTTTCTAGGACCAGCTTACTGTTAAAACTCTTTTTGCTGCCAGTGCATAACCTATAGCCACAAGCACACACAGCAAAGTGCAGGAATCTTAAAGGACAGTTCACCAATTTCATAAAATGATCATGTGCTAAATGACCATAGGGATCATTTAGACTGATTGTGAAGAGTCTGATTATACACAGAAACAGTCTTGGTGTCTTGGACTCACTGGCAGTGGAAAGACCTCTTCACGCCTTTGTGTTTAACTCGGAAGTGGCGCCTCAAACTCGAGGACGAAGAGAAGGAGCCTTCACACAGGTTACAAGGGAACCGCTTCAGCTCCTTAAGATCACAACATTCAACACCGAACAATTAGATATGTAACCTTGTCCTAACAACGATGTGCATTTTCCTTAAAAATGTCATTACACACTATCAATTTGATTTGCCTGAACCTGTCTAAAATTTCTGAAAGTGGCCACTGACCTTTCTGTGCTGTTTGGCCATGTGGGAGATGTAGCTCTCTTTGTCTGTGTAGCTCATCTGACACTCTGAGCATCTCCAGCTCTGAAAGTTGGGAGCAGTAGCGCTCTCTTTCTCTCCTGGATATCCCTCTCCATCCTCATCTTCCTCTTTTCTCCACTCCTCCCCATCTGAGCTCTCCATCTTCACCATGCCCTTCGGAGCCAGATAAGCTGCAGACTTTCTGTGTGAAGCCTGAACACAAGTTCACTTGGGTCATGTTTATTATTTAACAATGTCTTGATGTATGATCAATAATGAAGGTAAGGAAATCCCAGAAAGATGAACTGATTCAACTTTGAGATTTAATAATACATTACTATAGTCTGTGCATCATTTGATTCATTTTTAAAAACTGCTCTAATGTTATATGTTGCATTCATATGGCATCATATAATTGAAAATATTAAAACTATAGGGATCATCAGTTGAATTGTTAAAACTATAATTTAGTGCTTGTCAGTCCAATCCTGGTGTCTCATTTATCAAAAGCATGCATATACATAGAACAAATTCAAATTTTACACACATTTACATAAACTGCACCAAAATCCCAATATATGGTAAACAACATACGGTAGGAATCTTAAAATAGCTACAGACATGCAACACGGTGGATTATTAGTGTTGTCTTTTCTGTTTTTGGAAATGTAATGCAGCATGTTCTATGTGAATTATTCAGACATAGTTGGTTGTGGAATGCTAAACCTCTCTCCACCTTCTAATTGTAATGTAGCTCAAGAGTTAAGGCTCTGGGTTAATGATCAGAAGGTGTCCTGGGTCTTCCCCGGGGTCTCCTCCCAAGGGGACATGCCCGGAATACCTCCCCAGGGAGGCGTCCAAGAGGCAACCTAAAGAGATGCCCAAGCCACCTCAGCTGACCCATCGCAATGTGGAGAAACGGAAGCTCTACTCCAAGCTCCTCCCGTGTAACTAAGATTTTTATCTCCAAGGGAACATCCAGCCACTCTATGAAGGAAAGCCATTTCAACCACGATCTTATTCTTTTTTTTGATCATTACCCAAAGCTCATGACCATAGGTGAGAGTTGGAGCGTAGATCAACAGGTAAATCGAGAACTTTGCTTTTCGGCTCAGCTCCTTCTTCACCACAATGGCCCGGTACAACGGCTGCATCACTGCGGAAGCTGCACCGATCCGCCTGTCAATCTCGCTGTCCATCCTTCTCTCATTCGTGAACTCCTCCACTTGAGGCAGTACTTCTCTACTCACCTTGAGAGGGCAAGTCACTCTTTTCCGGTCGAGAACCATGGCCACGGACATGGAGGTGCTGATTCTCATCCCAGCCGCTTCACACTCGACTACAAACCACGCCAGCCATGCTGGAGGTCCTGGTTTGAAGAAGCCAACAGGACATCATCCTCAAAAAGCAGAGATGAAAGCAAAAAGCAGAGATGAAAACTCCCTACGGCCACTGGCTGCACGTAGAAATTCTGTCCATAAAAATTATGAACAGAACCAGTAACAAAGGGCAGCCCTGCCAGAGTCCCACATGCATTGGGAGCAGGTCTGACTTACTGCCGGCAATGAAAACAAGACTCCTGCTCCGTTCGTACAGGGACCCTGGACTGTAGCCCTGGACCCCGTACTCCCAAAGCACCCCCCACAGAATACCACAAGGGATATGGTCAAATGCCTTCTCCGGATCCACAAAGCACATGTGGACTGGTTGAGCGATGAACCCTCTAGCACCCTGTGAAGGGTATAGAGCTGGTCCATTGTTCCACAACCAGGACGAAAACAGCATTGTTCCTCCTGGATCCGAGGTTCGACTATCGGACGAATTCTCCTCTCCAGTACCCTGGAGTAAACCTTCCCAGGGAGGCTGAGAAGTGTGATCCCCCTGTAGTTGGAACACACTCTCCGGTCCCCTTTCTTAAAAGGAGGGACCACCACCCCGGTCTGCCACTTCGGGGGCACTGTCCCCGACCGCCACACAATGTTGCAGAGGCGTGTCAACCATGATAGCCCGACAACATCCAGAGAGATAAGATACTCAGGGGGAATTTCATCCACCCCCTGTGCCTTGCCACTGAGGAGCTTGCAAACCACCTCAGTGACTTCGCTTAGGGTAATGGGTGTGTCCACCTCTGAGTGATCTGTCTCTGGTTCCTCAATGGAAGACGTTACAGTGGGATTGAGGAAATCCTCGAAGTATTCCTTCCACTGCCCAACAAGATCCCCAGTTGAGGTCAACAGCTCCCCACCTGAGGCGCCAAGCGGTTTGCCAGAATTTCTTCAATGCCAACCGATAGTCCTCCTCCATGGCCTGAGCAAACTCCTCCCAGTTCCGAGCTTTCACCTCCGTAACTGCCCGAGCTGCGACACGCCTGGCCTGCCTATACCCATCAGCTGCCTCCGGAGTACTAGAAGCCCACATGGCCCAATAGGACTCCTTCTTCAGCTTGATGGCATCCCCTGCTTCTGGTGTCCACCACCAGGTTCGGGGGTTGCCTCCATGACCAGCACCGGAGAGCCAGCAGCCACAGCTCCAAACAGCCGTGTCAACAATGAAGGCAGAGAACATGGTCCACTCGGACTCAATGTCCACCATAGGATTCCCCCTCTGAATCTAGGAGAAGCTCTCCCGGAGGTGGGAGTTGAAGACCCCCCTGATGGAGGGCTCGGCCAGAAGTTCCCAGCAGACCTATCCAGCTTCCTCCTCTGCCAGCAGATCCCACCCACCACTAAGTGGTGTTCAGTTGACAGCTCATCCCCTCTCTTCACTCGAGTGTCCAAGACATATGGCCGGAAATCAAATGAAACGACAATGAAGTCGATCATTGACCTCTGGCCAAAGGTGTCCTGGTGCCACGGGCACTTATGGACACCCCTATTCTTGAACATGGTGTTTGTTATGGACAAACCATAACTAGCACAGAAATCCAATAACAAAACACCACTTGCATTCAGATCGGAGAGGCCATTCCTCCCAATCACGCCCCTCCAGGGATCACTGTCGTCACCCACATGAGTGTTGAAGTCCCCAGTTGAAGCACCTCCCAGTACCTCTCCCAGGGACTCCAAGAAGGCCGGATACTCTACGCTGCTTTGCGGTCCATAGGCACAAACAACAGTAAGAGCCCTCTCTCCAACCCGAAGGCGTAGAGAGGCGACCTTCTTGTTCACTGGGGTGAACGACAACAAATGGCGGCTGAGTTGGGGGCGAAAAGCATGCCCACACCAGCCCGCCGCCTCTCACCGTGGGCGACTCCAGAGAAGTGGAGAGTCCAGCCCCTTGAGGGGGTTCCGGGGCCCAAGCTGTGCGTGGAGGTGAGCCTGACCTCTAGCCAGTACTTCTCAACCTCCCGCACAAGCTCAGGCTCTTTCCCCCCCAGCGAGGTGACATTCCATGTTCCAACAGCTAGCTGCTGTGTCCGAGGATCAGGTCGTTGAGGCCCCTACCTTCGACTGCTGCCTACAGGTGGTGAACCCACAGGAGGTCAGGTCTGCATCGCTGCCATTGGCAGTGACCCAGCCACCAGGTGCTCGCATACAAGCCCCAACCCCAGGTGGGGCCCCGGCTGTGCCATACCGGGTGACGTCACGGTCCTTGGTTGTGTTTTATTCATAGGGTGTTTAAGTGAACTGCTCTTAGTCTGACCTGTCACCTAGGACCTGATTGCCATGGGAGACCCTAACAGGGACATAATGCCCCGACAACATAGCCCCTAGGATCATTCAAGTACACAAACCTTTCCACCACGATAAGGTGTCAGTTCAAGGAGGAGTGGGGGAGGAGGGATACTCCTGCTGCTTTTTACTGGCCTCTCCAAAAAGTAGGGCAAGCTCCTGGCAGAGATCAACTAAAGCTGCACTTAAGAAAAGCCACTCATCACTCTCAGCCACTCACTGCAGCACACAAGCTGCATGAGCCAAATCTTTCACTAAGGTAAGTTCTTAGGTGCGTCTATGATTTTACTTCACATTTTATCTGTCACCTGTCTGCACCTCACTGTGAGCACCACAGTCAGCAATTACTGTCAGTTACACTGATATTAATATGTCGGGTAGGACATCCACGCAATACATTTATCTGCATTTACACTTTACTGCATACTCACAGTCATGGATAGTTCTAAATATAGGCACAAGAACAACCTGATACATCACATTCCATGCATAGAAACGCACATACACGTACGCTATACATACAAACTTTGCATAAGTACAGTTGATAAATGAGACACCTGGTCTTCAAATGCACATTTCAGCCGTTTACCTGCTTGCTACTTTCCTAAAACGTCAGCTCATTCCTGATTACACAATGAACAAGCAAAAGTGAAGTTTGCATAGCAGTGTGCTCAAAGTCCCAGGCTGGTTATTCCTTCTATTCCAATTTAACATGGACATAAGCAGAACATTTCAAAGCAGAGTACAAAACAAAAACCAAACCTTCACATGTTCCATGAGGGACATCCTCTGTGTAAAAAGCTTGTGGCAATCTGGACATTTAAACACAATAACTTTTTGCGTCACTAGATGGGTGTCAAAATGGACGCTCAGCAGGGCTTTCTGGGTAAAAACGGTCCGACACATGACACATTTATATATCTCCCTGTTGAAAAAAATGAAAAACAAGTGTCACTGCTTGACTAGAATGCAACTAGATCTGAAATACAGACAGCTTTAGTACAAACCCACTTGGACTGCTTGGCTTTCTCTGAGAGCTGAGGGTGCAGGGTGCTACAGTGAGTGTCAGCACTGGCAGCAGTTTTGAAGGCCATGGGGCACGAGGGGCATTTATGGAAGACTTCGGAATGAGCTGTGTGCATGTGATTCTTTACTGCATTCAGACTATTCACACCTCCAAACACCAGCTGACAGCAGGGACACCTGGGAAGAGAGACAGAAAAGAAAACGTCAGAATGTCTTTAGTTATTGCGTTACTTGAGTATCAGGAACAATAAATACTTGGACTCTTAATTATATTTCAATTATAAGAACAAACACTTACTTTTTATTCTCTTACTCTTTTTTAGCCCTTTAAATTGGTTTAGCATCCAATTAAGTTAATGCTACCCATGTACATCAGACTATTGATAATCCATCAGACTCCAGCGTGGACATCGAGGATACCCGAGTAACCAAAGACTTTTGTAAGAAAAGAAAATTAAGCATCTCTTTTTGCCTCATAGAAGCAATGAGCTCCATCTCAAAAGAAAAAGCATTCTGAAACAAGTTTTACCAGTTTGCTCATTTTAACTGACTACATTTAACACGTTTTCTTTGCTAATGGCAGGCTTGACTAGCACAGATTCCAGTAACCAACACAAACTGACTAGATAGCAAGTCAAATTCTAGCTAGTGGTAAATACTGGTTATTTACAGTGTGTTTTACTTCTTGTCAAATCATTAGTATGCATTAGTAACTACACGCAAGTAAGCATTAGCAACTGAGAAAGAAGAAAAAGAGAAGCTGGTGAAGAAATACTGTTTATAGCTGTTAAAACAATAGCGAGAACAGGAAGAGGAACTTCTCGCACATTTAGAGTTGGCAAATTGATATAAATAGTACAAAATAATTAAAAGCAACTGTTGATTCTTTTCTTATAATGACAAGTTACTCCTTACAAGTTCTTACATGGCCTTAGTGCCGTGTTGGTCACAGTAAAACCCAGGTTACTGTGCTAATAACAGACAATACTTGGATGTGGGTTGGGTCTGGTGTCCTACTTGGCAGTTAAAAAGGTTTAAAAGATTTTCATTTCATACGTTATTTCCTGGAGAAGCTAAAATATTTATTTTCAGTATTAAATAATCAATTCCAGAATAACATGCATAATCCAAATAAGTACATAAACTGTAACAGGTGCACCAGGATGCCTTAACTTCTTTTAATCGCACTGGTGCTTAGATGCAGCCATGAGCTTGAGTGCATGTGTACCTGTGTCCCAGCTGGCGTGTGTAATGTAGGCAGGCTCGCCGCACATGCGTGTTAAGACCGTGTGAAAGGCAGACAAGTCCGCACTCGGGGCAGACGAGGGGGTGGAGCTTCTGGTGGAGTCGCTGGTGGGCAGCAGCACTGCAGGCATTCCACAAAGGCATTGGAGGGGAACACTGCGTACAGCACTAAACATACATACACACACACACACAGGTTATAAAGGTTACTCGTAAGGATGCAGGGCATGTCATACATGCATTCATTAAAGCAAATAACTTGTTTGCCAATATGCTTACAGTAATGTATTTACTCACTGTGTCTATGCCACCCGGATCTGATTCCTGGAAGTGTGCAGCCAGTTTGTCTTTTGAGCCAAATAAATTCTTACACTCTGGACACCTGCAAACAGAAGTAGTAGATGCTACTGGGCCATTAAATATACTGTGACAAATTTTAATAAACAGGCAGCTAAGGCAGCACTCTATTAGTTCATTATTTCCTCAGTACTGAAATAATGAATACAATTATTCAGCCAATTTAGAAACAAAATAGCTTTTCTGCACTTGTCGATCAACAGAAAAACCCGCTGTTTCACAATATACATGATGCACCTGTATGTCTTTACATGCATACATCTCTGATTCAATATGGACCTTTCTAATTCAAGCCAGTGAACAAAAAAAGCCACCATAGTATGTAGGGAGCTCTTGAGTTCATGCACCAGAGTCTGTGCTAAAAAAATCTGCTTGCTCCAATAAGGATTCATGCATCAAGGAAGCCAAAAGATTAACTCCAGGTGTTTGTGCTGTGTTATTACCGATGATCAGCAGACCCGGGCAAGGAAGGTGAGGCCAGCAGAGATGGAGAAAGCATACCTGTAAATACATTTCAGGAATAAGTAAAGAAATTAATAAAGGTGAGCAATAAATTGCTGGACAGTACAGTATTTACTCCCCAACTGCTCACCTTCCAATTCCCACCCACTAGCTAACTCTCTGCTATCATGCAACACCTACCAGGCTAACAAGCATTCCTTAAACTTTTCAAACTGCTGCTCATGCTGCATCACAAGGCTGCGTAACACACACTGAGGAAAGTGCTAGCTACCTTCTTCTGCGCATATATATATATATATGTATATATTATATTATGTGTGTGTGTGTGTATGTATGTATGTATGTATGTATGTATATAAGCTCACAGGCACCAGCAACTGCCTACTGTCTATCTCCTGACAACCGGGCAAATACCTTTTGCTTTTGTCCCAATAGAAACATGAGGTATCTGAGGAGGTTACGCATCTTACACTGATTCACTTTAAAATTCATAACAACTTGCATGTCATACAAACCAAATAAAAATACACACAATTTTAATGTAGTGTCCGTTTGCCACAGGTCTTCCTGAAAGGAAGCTTTCTGTTTGTACTAATATTACTAACTTACCTATGGGTACAGTGTCCTGTTGGCCAATCATCTGTTCCACACTGACAGGTTTCATGACAAGGTGGGAGCACTGCATGACCAGTCCTTTCTCCTTGTGCTCACGAGCATGCAGCAGCAGGCTGCACTTGTTAAAGAAGGCCAGCCGCTTGGTGCAGAGGTTACACGTCACCTCGATGCGCAAGGAGCGCCGATCATAGTGCCGTGCCAGGCTGCGCTCCAAAGCAAATGCGTCCCCGCACTCCAGGCAGCGGTAACCCGAAGCAGGCACGCCAAGGCCCCACTCGGGACGAGGCAGGGTAGAGAGGTCCGGCTGGTAGCTGGGCAGCGGGTTCTTACTGTTGAGAATCTTGTTGAAGGCTTCCACCAGGCTCGACTGGCTGCGGGAGATCACAGCTCCAGGACTGTTTACAATGGACACCGGCTTGATGGAAGGTACAGCAACTGTTTTCTGACCAATCGAGCAAATACTGATGGCAGACGAGGATGGGGATGAAGACGAAACAGATGGTGAAGTGGATGTCTTTGTGACGCTGAAGGCCACTTTCTGAACCTTGCTGGCTGCAAACAGCATGGCTGAGCTGGCATCCTGCAAGGTTGACACAGGGAGCATTGTAGTCTTAGTGTCCTGAGGCTTGCCTGACATGGCT
This sequence comes from Leptodoras nelsoni, assembly GCA_028566375.1. NCBI lineage: Eukaryota > Metazoa > Chordata > Actinopteri > Siluriformes > Doradidae > Leptodoras > Leptodoras nelsoni. Next base: position 27,583,685 of record JAOVVG010000047.1, on the reverse strand, counting down.
GCTGCGGTTCTCTTAGGCCTGCTGACTACCTTACGACCTCCTATTGGATTTTTGGCTCCATCAGGGCCCTTGGAGATGCCTACTGCGGCTCCTTTAGCAGCTACTCTGGTAACGGTGCGTGTGATGTTGCCTGTGGGAGTTTTAACTGTCTTGATTCGAACTTTAAGAGGTCTGGAAGGTACTATAGAAGAGCCTGATCTGTTTTTGACAGATGCTACCGAGACCAGGACTGATGGTCCATCTTCTTCTGGTTCTACTCTGTTTTCTTTCTCAACTTTGTCACTGGTGCATTTACTGTGCTCCTGTCCATTCCTTGCATTCTCCATTGGCTCCTCTTTATCAAGAACCTCCAAGGGTTTGTCCTGCACAGGTTCTTTCTCTCCTAGCTCCTGTGCAGCGGTTGATGATGAGCTTTTCCACTGTGGACATGCCGGCATTTCTGGCTCAGGGCTCTCTGGAGAGTCTCTTTCCTCAATAATGTGCTCTGGGTACACCTCTGGAATGGATAGGCTTGTCTTTTCAGGGGTACTGTTGCTCTGTGGTGGTGTCTCATGGGACACCAAGGGAGTTGGATGCGGAGAGACAGAAGCGGTCTCTCCAGTTTGAGTGTTACTTATAGGCAAAGATGGAGCAGAAGGAGGAGGAGACTGAAGCTCACCAGATGACGCGTGTCTGCCTAGAAACCTGAGAGGCGAAGACATTTGAACATCTGGAATTTCCTGAATCATGAGCGGAGGGCTTCCGAGGTCCGGTTCTGAATCGTCGTCTTCAGAGAGCGCTTGACCGATCTCAGTCTTCGAGCTGCTGTTTACAGGCTGAGTTTGAGGACCAAAGACAGACGCAGGATGTTCCGTTTCACCTCCGTCCACTTTGGAAGGGGGCATGCTGATGAAATCTGTGCAAGAGATGGAAGAAGCAGAGGTAGGTAAAGGCATGTGAGGTGAAAAGTTGGCAGCAAGGTCAGAAGGACCATCACCCTGGTTGCTCTCATCACCTTCCCTGGCTATTTTCGGAGAACAAGGGGACCAGAGATGGCCTTTCGGTTGCATTTGTGGTTGACTGGAGAGCAACGAGTGTTCCACAACAACTCCCGAAACAGCCTTGAATCCATTATGGATGAGCGGGTCCATTGGCATCAGGCTGTCTGCAACCTGGGGAGAAAGCTGGCCTCCAGATCTGCTTCTATCCGCTTCATCCGTTACGTCGTTGACTTGCCTCGCCGTGCTTTCTTCCTCGTCTAATCGGCTTTCATATACATCCGAACATATACTGTTCTTCACTATGACACTAACTATAGAGGGGTCATGAGAAGTTTCGCGGGTTTCCGAGGGTCCGATTTCCCTTTGATTTGAACCGCTGCTTCTCTCTTTGGTACCACTGCCACCCGATTCACCGTGATTCGCATCAGGATCCTCGGACTCAGACTGAATCGCCTCTTTAGCATCAATATCTGGAATATCAAATGCCGCCAAAAGGTCATCAAAATCTGGCGTCTTCATGTCACCCATTCCTGTCTGACCAACAGATGCCTAGAGATGGAAAACAAGCAACAGCACAGTTTTACTACAATAAACAAGACACTTACATGCACGAGTGAAGCGTTTTGGTATAACATTTGTCACAGAAATAAGGCTTGGTTAGCTTTATCTAGAAGTAAAGTTTAACCATTAACTAGGAAACTGAACTGAAAGGTGTCGTCCCAGGAAGTGTCCACAGCATGCTAACGTGTTAGCTAGTTCCTTTAAGTACGAACTAACGTTCATTTCACAGCAGTGCCGTTTTATCAGCATCTCTGCTTGTCATAATTGCACATACAAGCCATGTCTCTGAATTAAGCGCCAACTCGTTGCATCGAGCTTTTAACTTTGACAGGTTTGCTCTAACAGATGCTTTGATGCTAAGCCATTACTTACTAGCGCGAGAGCTGACGTTGGATACATCTCAAACGACGTCCTATCTGATACCTAGTGCACTACACGTAGGGCGTAACGCGCCCCACTTCCAGCCCTAGTAAGTGCACCTAAATAGTGACCACGGGACTGTTTAGCATTCAGCCTCGCATTGCTAAGCAGACATAGCTCCCGCAGAGTCAACACTTCACCGAGCGCTTAGCTGTGAAAACAGAAGCAGGCTGCCGGTTTATTTGGCGGTCTGCTTTAGAAGATTTGAACATTTCAGCTGCAAATCGATCACGTCAAGCAGCAAGGTTAAGCTTATCAGGGCTAACCTGCTCGCCTGGTTAGTGTTAGCTTCATCAGCTAAGCTAGCGTTCCCGACTGGTAGAGTGAAGTTAAAACGGAGCTGCGCGGTTTGCTCGCGATGTTTTGGGTCTATACGGTAATCGTAAGGGGTAAAATGGCAGAGCTGCAAGCGCGTTATGAATGCTTTGTGGGAAAAGCGGTTTAAAAAGCGTAAAAGTTTGGTTTGAACTTTACCTGCTCCAAGTGTTGCTGTCTGTTCCTGGCTTGTGGGCAGCCAGGGCGGCGCGTCAACCCCGCGTCATCCGTGACACCGCGAGCGGACTTTCACCCGCGCGCGCTCCGGACAACACCCGCGCTCAGCACGCCTCAGGAATTTATAAATAAATATAAATCTGGAAATAATTCACAACTTGGAAGTGTCATGCCTTATCCACCCAAAGTTAATTCATATCCTGTAATACCATGACCCAAGTGTTTTATCTCTGTGTTAGTTTTTGTGATTAGCATTTAATACTGTGGTATTTATTGTCCATTTTCTCAGTTCCACTCACCATACAGCTGCACGTTGTAGTTCTAGTACAGTTACAGCCTGTACTCCATCTGTTTCTCTACACACTTTGTTAGTCCCCTTTAACCTGTTCTCTATTCTCTATGAGACACATCCACCATATTGCTCCACCCTGTAGATGTAAAGTCAGAGACAGTAGCTCGTCTGTTGTTGCAC
>JAOVVG010000047.1:27149441-27155946 GCA_028566375.1 Leptodoras nelsoni | reverse complement strand
GTGTGGGTTTACTCCGGGTACTCCGGTTTCCTCCCACAGTCTAAAGACATACACGTTAGGTTGATTGGCGTCTCTAAAGTGGCCCGAGTGTGAGTGTACCTACGATGGATTGGTGCCCTGTCTAGGGTTGTTCCTGCCTTGCGCCCTATGCAGCCGGCTAGGCACCGGCTCCCCCGTGACCCTGAAAAGGAATAAGCCGCCAAGAAAATGAATGAATGAATGATATTAGGTCTTCTATTTGAGACAATGTTGACACCTGCTATACTGAACACCTATAAACTTCTTCAAAAAGAAGCTTTTTCTTAAACCCTGAACCAAAAAAACAACTACTCCTTCTTCTTGACCCTCTTTTCCCCTTCATGACTGTCCTCCAGTCTTTAATCTCCTCTATTCTTATCCCTTGGAGATTTCCTTTGGCAGTATTAACCAATAGCGTTTGGTCACTGGGGTGTGGGGGTGGGGTAGGGTGGGGCGGGTAGGGGGATGATCTCTGCGTCCAGAAGCATTTGTGATTGTGTCAGGAAGACATTTTTATCCTCTTAATGCCCTGAACACAGTGTTCCCTCCTTCATATTAGCTTTCCTTGTCTATTCCCTTTTGTTTTTTCACTTGATTGTTCCTCTTCTAAACGGTATCAGGATAACGTCTGTGTAAACTGGTGTAGATTGAAATAGTCCGAGATTACGCTCTCTCTCCTGTTCTTTCACACCTGACTAGTAGCCCTGCAAGGACATTTCCAAGGACACACCAGTCTCACTGTCGGCCTCCTGGTTGGCTAGCTGACTGTTAAAGAGACAGCATCCTGCTGAACACATGGTTCTCTGAGCCCACCCACACATACACACAGATGATGACTGCAGAGTCAGCAGTCACACTAGCACGAATATGGCGATTCCACAAAATGTGCCTTGTTAAGATAATACAGTTCTTCAGCGAGCACAATCAATTTCCTGTTCATACTCCATTACTTACTTATAATGCATAATGAGCTGTATGTTTACTGCAGAGGTATTGCAGTACAATTCAGCAGCTCAAGGTCATTTAGGGGGGGGGTGGGTGGGGGGTGGGGGAGAGGAAGACAGCTAGAGCCTGTGTGTTTCTGACTTTAGCTTCGGTGCAAACACTGCAGCATTCAGAGATTCGCTGTTTCTGAGGACGACAGTGGTGCAAGGAAAGCTTCCTGTGACCTACTTTAGGTTAGATATATAGGTGTGTATATGTGTGTGTGAGGTAGGGCTGAACAATTTAGATAAATTATTTAAATTCGGTTCTTTTTGTTCACTCAAAATGACACACAGCTGTTGTCTGAATTAAAAGACTCATTTATTAACATTGCTTCATATCATTGATCATCCAGATTCCATGTAATCTGTTACACTAATATAAGAATATAATCTAATATAAAATCTTCATTTCTGCTAGATTCCACTGACATAAGCTGTGTGGCTCGTTACCATTTTTTTCTGTTAGCGTGGTTAGAATTTATTAACGTGAGTTAATGTGACATTTATTGATTGAAAGATAGAGTGTATGGCTTTAATGTTGTAGCCTGATCCTATCATTTAGTTCTGTTGCATTTATCATGAGTCTTCTTGAATTTTCTTCTTAATTATGTGTGAGAGAGAGAGAATCTGGTGTTGTGAAGCAGTGAAGCATTTAGAGAGGATTCCATACAAACCCTTTGACACTGTGTAAATGCCAAAACAGCACGGTATTTCCAAATGGTATTTCCAAACAGTTTTCCTATCTCTGGAAATTAGGAAATTGTGACTTCTGGTACAGGTAGTTCACATGCTGCTTCCTGTTGCAGGATATTGCTTTTCACTGCTCCGGCCCGCCATATTTCTTCCGAATATTAAGCCAGCCAACCAGCCAATCTTTTCAAACTGCTTCTCATGCAACACATTCAGAGGACAGATGCCCACAATTGGCTAGGGTTGGTGTGATTGACAGGAGAGCGTATACCATCCCTACCTACCACCAAGAGGCCGTGCCTCCCAGCCACGACTGGCTGCGGAAGCATTGAAATTCCAACTTGCAATCTCCGGATGATGGGGATAACACTTTTTCGTCATGCCACTTACAAGCAAAGTTGAATTCTTCAACAATCAGTTATAAGCTAAGCAAGTGTTCTTATTAGCATGCATGGTGCAGCAGTGATACCAAGGATTTTAATTGGGACACTACAAAAAATAGGCATAAATGCTGAATCTAAGAGTCCAGATTTACTAGCAAAGTATGTGAAACAGTACAGACTTAACCCAGTAGCACCAATACTGACTGAAAAAGCTGTGTAACAGCAGTGACTATACATTAATTCTATCACTACTGTTTGTTCAGCCCAGCCCTGGTGTCAGGGGGAGGGCCTGCTGAGTCGTGATGAGAGCCAGAGGGGAGGGGGGGGGGTAGTATTATGATAGGGAACAGATGGATGAGTGCTCATGCTTAAGTAGATAAGACTGAGAATGGCACGGTGTAGTGTACTTAATTGATCTGATTTGTTTACTGTATGAATTAAACTTTTATTTCTTCAGGATATTAAACTAATGTGTGCTTTTGGCCTTGTTCTCGAACACTTACTCCTATGTTTTCCATCCCCTGCTTCCTCTGCTTCCATTTTCTTTTCCCTCCGCCGACTTGACATTTCTATCCTTCTACTCCACCTGCTATCCGCTGACTCATTCCTGCCCTTCTTCCACAACTCCCATTCTGTCTGTCCTGCTCATTTCTTTTTTTTTTCACTACCCAAGCTTTCATTCCCATGGTCCTTGTCCTGAACACACACACACATACACACAGATCTATACACATATGCAGACACAGCAGTCTTGGTGGGATGTTATATATGGCCTTTAAATATGTGTAAGAACAATATTTGTGTTATCTGCTCACACAGGCCTGAAGACGAGACAGTGTGTGATTGGTGACATGTCAGCTGTACAGTTCTACACATGTCCGCCAGTCCATCTGTCTTTCTTTGTCTGCCTTGATTTTCTCTGATTCAGCAAATTGATTGTGAAGCAAGACAAGGTCACCTGACTGTTGTTGCCATGGAGACCAGAGACCAAGAATCAGGGATAATTTTCTCACTATCCTGTTCACACAGAGAGAGAGAGAGAGAGAGAGAGAGAGAGAGAGAAAGAGAGATGGGGGTTGGGTGTATCAAGGATATTGTATGTTCATGGGGACGGCCATTTTGGTTATTCAAAAACCAAGAAAAAACTTTAATGAAAGCAGATGCAAGACAATAACCGAATCTATTAACTTGGAACCAAAAGAGAATTTAGGACCTACATATCTAAACTAACTAAAGGACACAAATATGAATGGAAAATAAGGAACTGCAGTAATACTATCAATAAGACGCACAATCTGCAGGGTAAACTCAGCAAACTCGTCCATGTCCTCTGTTGAGATGCAGTACCCACACGACACTGTCTGCATAACATATTAGTGAGGAAACTCTGCTGCAGCAGCTGTCAGGTTACTAGCTGAGGTTGCCTCATCCTCCAATGAGTACAACTCCACTTCCATTGCAAATCAGCCCATTGCTTATCACTTTGTGTGTGGGATCATGTCTAAGCATGTATGATATCATTCACATATGATCAACCGCTGTGCTTTATCTGAAGCCGAAATGTAGTTCCAGAGCAACTGGAAAAATATCTGTGACTATGGAAAATGTGATTGTATAGAATGTAGGCAATACACATTCAAAGTTGTCATTCGATAAACTCCCAGAAACAACACTGCAAAGACAGCTGTAAACGATACTATACATCCTGCATGAATGTGCTCATTAATAAATTATATACTGTATCTATGGCGCACAGGTAGAAGAATATACAGTGTCCTGAAAATAAAATGAACACTTCCCTTCCCCAAGAATATAAAAGGGTTCCTTTTTTTCCAGACACCATGTAAAAAATGAAAATGGGATGATGGCAGAACTGTTAGGGGTCTGAATGTGTAGAAATCCAGCCTAAAATCTGTAGAGTCTCAGAGGCCTGCTGCAGTAGAGTTACACACCTGCATCTACAAACAAACATACTAACTGCTATATTGTTCTGTTAACATTTCACATATAGTTCTAGTCACAGAATATAGCAGGATACCATTTTTGCAAAGGCTGTCATGCAAAAATCACGTCTTAGCTGACAAAAGCCGGTCATTTCTCAGAAGACTAGATTCCTGCTGTCACCCTCGGAATTCTGCAGTAACAAAGGCGGGGCATCGAGAGCCTTCTGATTGGTTCGTTTAATCAGCCTGGTTCGCGCTGATTGGACAAACGTTACGTCCGTTACAGACATACCGGAACGGGGGATTTGTATTGGTCAAGCGCAGCTGGGTTATTAATGAGTTCGCGAGGTGCTGCGCATCGCTCGCATCCACTGGCGCAGCTTTCTGTGGCGGAATTGCGCAGGGTTTAGAGGGGTGTGCTCCGGCTGCAGCGGAAGGACACAAAAGCCCAAAACCCCCCCAGAGAACCGGGACAGTGCGGCTTCTTAGTTTTTGCCGGCTTTGCCTCAACTCGAGAGCAGCGCCCGACACCGGACCGGCATCCTCAAGACCCGGCACTGCCCTCCCGTCTGTCAGAGTATTTCTTTAGTAGTTTCTTAAATTCGCCTTGAAGGTCATCCATATAGCTTTGTGTTTATGGAACGACTTTTATTTCAAAGCCTGTCCAAACATTGAAAAAGTAAGCCTCCGTCTAAACTATATAGATACATATAGAAATAGTGTGTACCTCGCATTTCTGTACTCTTTTATTTAAAAAGAAAGAAAGAAAGAAATTTCCCCTCTCATCCATCCTAAAGGGCTGACATCTGCTTACTGTACCAGCTGAAGAAAGCCGACTGACTGCGCAACCATGGGGGTAAGATCCGTAACATCCGTACCATCTCCAGCTTTAGCCTACTTTAAAAAGAAAAACGATGTGAAGATGATGATGATGAGCACGAGCTTGTGTAGGTGTAGGTGTAGAGAGGCTAAAGGGCATTGTGCATGTACTGTGTGTTAGATAGATTACTGAGATGCAGAACTTTGTGTTCCCAACAAGACGAACTGCAGTGTCACTGCTGAGCTGGGACTGAATGACATTGACTGTAATGCGGATTTCCACTCTGCTTGTACAATCACCGGCTCACCCTGTGACAAGCTGATAGGAAACAGCATCACCTGCACATTAAGCCCAGTGTGTGTGTGTGTGTGTGTGCTCAGATTTTCTCCGAGGACACTAAAGGAACAGGGATGTCCACTGGAAGAAGTCGCATCCCTGTAGATAGGCTATGTGCAGACTGCACTTTAACCCCTCTGTCCCGGTTCTCGCTATGTCTTGTATATGATGCTTATTTATTTATTTATTTATTTTACATTTTGCTTCAGGTTAATGGGTTTCATCAGCTGAGCAGCAGCGACGCGTACCGCAGATGCATGCGCTCGAGCGCTGCTTTCAGTCACTTTCCCCTTAATCCATCCTTTACATCCTTTCCCCCTACTGTACTTTTTCATCACCTGCAGTGCCCTTGTACCGGTCTGGGCTGTACATTTCCCCATCCCCCCTCTCTCTCTTCTTCTTTCTCTTCCTCTTTCTCTCTATCTCTGTGGCATACGTGCAGGTGCACCACCGGACGTCCTCTGCTGAAACAGCTCTTTACTCGTCCGCATGCTGACTCGTTTACAAATAAAAGTTGCTTTTATAACTTTTTTATAAATCTCTCTATATATTTTACATTACATATAGAACTATCGCTAACTGCTGCTCTTCATTGCAGTAACACAGTAGACAAGCGCGCGCTGTCGGAGCGGAGACGATCTCGCGCGTCATAATGCGGTTACCGGGGATCACTGCGCTGCCGGCTTTCCCCCCTCCCCGGTTAATGGCTGACATAAGAGCGTTCAGAGCAGTCTAAGAGGTCTGACACGACCTGGCTGGGTAGACTGGAGCTGTATTTCGACCTGCGGATGGTGTCATAAACCGAGCGTGTGGCACTGCGTCAAACCGCGCACGCGGATGGCAGCCAATCCGACACGCGACCTCATTTTAATAAGAGGCATCAGCTGCACCGTTTTTCTATACTATGTATAAATTTGCTTTATCATAGTCTAGTTGTATATTCATACATTATAAGTGAAGTGAAGAAGCAGTGAAGGGCATTGCATGACTATTTAGAATTATTATTAGCCTATTATTATTATTAGTAGTAGTAGTAGTAGTATTATGATTAGTATTATTATTATTTAGTGGGTTCTGAGTGATCATGGCATCATGACACATGAAACCAAAAGAAGTTCCAGTTCCCTGCGCAAACGCTTGCGCAAATTAAAGTTGTATCATTTAATGATGCATTTATGAGAATCAAGCCTTCTTTGAAGCTGAAAACCCAAATGACCCAAGTGTGCTGCCACTGCGGCAAAACGGCGGTCTCAGCGCTGTTCCGGGGACGCGGGGAAAAGTGATTACGCGCACAATATCTGCCAAGTCATGCTTTGTCTGGGTGAGACT
>JAOVVG010000047.1:27126941-27144441 GCA_028566375.1 Leptodoras nelsoni | reverse complement strand
TTCTAATAATAATATAATACACTTACTGGCCACTTTAATAGGAACACCTGTACCCTTACCCAATCATGTGGCATCAGTGCAATTCATAAAATCATGCAGATACACGATTCCCAGTCAATGACTTTGACTATGGAATGGTTGTTGGTAGGTTTGAGCATTTCAGAAACTTCTGATCTCCTGGGAGTTTAACTCGCAACAGTCTCTAGAATTTACACTGTATGGAACAGATAAGAAAAAAACCTCCAGTGAGCAGAAGTTTTATAAACGTAAACACCTTGTGAATGAGAGAGATCAGAGGAACATGGCTAGACTGTCCCAGCTGACAGAAAGTATACAATAACTCAAATAGCTACTCGTTTCAACCACGGTGAGCAGAAAAGCATCTCAGAATGCATACCATGTTGAACCCTGAAGCAAATGGGATGCAGCAGTAAAACGGGACAGTTAAAGATTGTAAAAAAAACCAGGTGATGTTTTTGCATTATTCAGCTCTCCAGTTTCGGTGAGTCTGTGCACACTGTATCCTCAGATTCTAGTTCTTTGCTGACAAGAGTAGAAGCTGACATGGTCATCTGTCATCAGCAGGCACCTGCAGAACAGCCGCTGGATGTTTTATTGTTTGTCGCGCCATTTTGTGTAAACCCTAGAGACCATTGTGCATGAAAATCCCGGGAGATTTCCTGAAATACGCAACCCTGCCTCTTCACTAGCCTGTGTACCTGTAAAATATATAACTATAGTTTTCTAACATATTAGAAAGGTCACTTTGATAAAACACTTTGGATTTACTTTAAAACATTTCAGCAACCAAGATGTTAGCTTAAGCCTTTCCAGCCGAGAAGAGCCCCGTTCATGTTCTTGCTGTAACGTCTAACAAGGTTGGAGAACATTTCACTCTTAGGTTTATCTTCTTAGGTTTCCCTCTTGTAATCAGACCTCAGGATTTCAATAGATTTCAGATGCAGAGATTGACTTTCCAGGAAAGAGTGACTCATGTGCTCATGTCACAGATATAGCTGTTAAAAAGCCATCTTTGAAGTCTACAATGTATATGAGGAGATCTACATTAGATGTTAGACAGGACACACACTCGCACCAAAACAGGACATTTATGTTTGTGTATTGTACATGCTGGTCAGATGGGCAGAGCGTGTGTGTGTGTGTGTGTGTGTTTCCAGTTAGATATGGCCAGGTGGTGTGCTGGTAAGAGCCATCAGGCGATAAATGCCATCGCCGTTGGCAACAAGCTCACATGTTGACAGAACAGCAGGTCAATATCTAATTACCACACTGGAAGGAAAACGACAAAATCCTCCCTCTTATCTCGCTTTCTCTCTCTCCTTCCTTCTTTCTCTCATCTCTCCTCCCCTTGTTCCTCCTTACACAGCGATCTCCATCGCAGCAGATCTCTCTCTCAGCCTGTCAACGTCTCCTCCCCCACACACCTCTTTCCATCTGTCTTTTTTTTTCTTTATCTCTGTCTGTCTATCCATCTGTCTTTCCCACCTACTCATTCTCTATTAACCGAATGACACCTGGCAGGCTGCTTATTGTGGATGTGTGCATGGCGGATGTGTGGGTGTAAGCAGGTGTGTCGGTGGTCAGTCCAATAGGAAAATGAAGAGTGTTAAGTCAGGTGAGGGTGCTTTCATGTGGCAGCATGGAAAATGCTTTGGATGAAAAGACCTTGATTGTAAATTTTCCTAACAAGGAAGGTGGTGGGCCACAAGAAGCCACCAGTGATTTATTCAATCATCCAAATGATATTTTTCCAAATGATATTGTGTCAGTTGGTGTTTTGGTAATGGTGGTGGAGAGTGGAAACGTGTCACTCCAAAATCTTCCACAGGTGTTGAGTTGAGATCTGTTGGCACCGTTGTTAAGATTTTGGACTACTACTCGAAAGGTTGGGAGTTAAAATCCTAGTACTGCCTCTGCTGGGCCCTTGTTGTTCAGATGTAGTTATAGATCATTATATTACCAAAATATATTGCCACAGTACCAAAATGTGAAATGCAATGCACATAATGTAATGCTTTACCATAGTGACATGCAGAATACACACCTAAATAAAAAACTACTATTACATTGGGTTTTTTTTTTCCTTGGCTTGACCTCTTCACTGAAAATCAATGCACGAGTATTTGCATTTTCACAACCACATGCTGAACTCGTGTCACAATCGAATATAATACACCTCCAAATGTAATCGAGGCACAGCGTCATCGCTTTCCGCCATGAGGCACTTCAAACATAATCGCCTCATTGAAATGCAGTGCACGTGAGATTGCATTTAAACACTGACATACAGAAAACATGCCAAACTGCAATGTAAAAGTCCATTACACTGATCTAATGCCACTCGATCTCTTTACATTTGCGTTTATAGAATGAAATGCTGTGTCAGAATTGAACACAAACCACCATCAATTCAACTACATTGTATTCCTCCGTGTGGCCCTGTGCCAGACGTGCCAGAAAACACAAAGCACATTGTTGTAGTGATTGTATTTCATCAAGGAGAAGTGCGGTAATTGTGCCACAATCAAATGTAATCGCTGTCCAATCTTCTACCGGATTCGGGGCGTGGCTGAGAAACCAGTCCAAAGAAATTGCTTATAGCTGTACCTTAACCCAGAGAAAATATCTTTTTAAAAGTAAAGTAAAAGAGGAAAGAAAAGCTAATTCTACAAACTGAGGATGGTGCAGTTACATGATGGTCATTCTGTGTCTTTGTCCTTTATTGGAAAGTAGGGGGCTCCACCACTGTTTAGAACTCAGACTCATATTTCATCATTTTGGGACTGGTTGATCAGTAAACTATGAAATTGGATGATCAGTTAAATCTGTTATAGATAGCAGGTGCTTTTTTTTTTTTACTTAAAGTAAATACAGTATGTGCCAACTAAACACAGTTCATCCTCAAGAAGTTAACTCCTTTAAAACTTAAAAACCTTCAAAGAAAATCACTTTTTATCAGATGGGTTTCCAGCAGGACAGTTCACATTTGTGTATCAGCAGTGTATTTAACTAGCTGCTCACATCCTAGAGGATGTCACACTGCCACTTCGGGATGTCTATCGGGAAATGTGTGTGTGTAGGCTGAAGCCAGTTTACTGTCTGAAATGTTCACTTAGTTCACTTATAAGGAATCGTCACACATTTGCCTTGTTGTTTAACATTAAAAAAAAATATGCCGCTTTTTACTGTAGCTAGTTTCCCTGGTTTTAATGACTGTTACAAAGACAAGCTAGACTCCTTGTGCTAATGTTACATAAATGTCTCCATACAGAACGCTTCAGCATATCAACTGTGAAGTATCTGTGAAGAGGTGTTGCTATAAAGCATATTGCGTTCACATCAAACTCATTTGAATTACAGCTAAAGCAACTGTCAGAAACCGCTATCAGAAAATGAATTAGCACCGTCAGGCCAATCGGATTGGAGAATTCTGCATTAACATTATTTTATCAAACGGTCCTGGCTAAGACACACGATTCTGCTGATGCTTCTGTTAGCCTGTAAGCTATCATGCTTATTATTTGTAGCTATTCCCACATTTCTTGAGAAATGATCACCTTGCTAGAAAATAGGAAAAATATTCTTAAATGAATATTCTTCATTACTATAACATCCTAGAACAATATTAGCTAGCCAGATTGCTGTAAACATTTATGACCAAACAAAACTGCCTAGGTCTTGTTAAAGAAAGGCACTAAAGAAAGATTAGCTAGCTAACGTTAGGAAATGTCCCAGAAGAATGCTAACTACCCTGAGAACTAACAGACTGTCCAAGTAGCTGATCAAGTCCCATTTGCTCTCAGTTAATCACAGCTAGTTTTCAGGTAGTTAGCATTCTTATGGGACATTTCTTAATGTTAGCTAGCTAGTCTTTGTTTGGGGTGAGGTTATTTTTGAAAATTTCAATCATTTCTGCATGGATGTCGCAGTTTCAGTTTGATTTTGTACATTTCCTTTTAACATGTTTAAGATGTTAAATGTTTCGTCTGTTATATGACGCTGGCAGTATGTAGGGAAACTGTATCTTTTATGGATTGCCCTAAGAGCACCAAAATTCCTGACTGACTCACTGACTGACTGCATTTGTGATAAAAAAGGTTTTTATTTTTAAAGTGTTCTTTAATGGTGGCAGGTCTAAAAGGGAAACAAATGAAATAGGGCCAGAAATACCTGATTTCTAAGATGACATACTCGTATAATATAGGAATGGGCTTTGGAAATATAGATAATGCCTGAGAGTCTGTATGAATGTCTGTAAAAATCTAAAAAAAGGTGAGATTTGCTGACAGAAAGAAGCAAATTATTTATGTATATTATGTATTTTAGCAAAACATTACAGGTTATGGTTATAATAATTTGTTCCACACAGGACTAAGTAAGAAACATCTTTCTGGCTAGGACCTTTTTTGTCCTCCAAGTTCCCAGCACACCTGGGTCCGGACTCATTTGGGCCCCAGCCACACACACACACACACATAGACACACACACAGACACACACACAGAGACACACACACACACACACACACAGACACACACACAGAGACACAGACACACACACACACCACACACACACACACACACCACACACACACACACACACACACACACACACACACAGAAGCTCTTTGATCTTTAATCATGATAAAGTCCAAAGCAACCATCCATGATTTAACATACTTTTGAAGCATACAGATATTTCAATACAACTTTTAAATCTTTTAAGATCGTTTAATCTGTGTGTGTGTGTGTGTGTGTGAGAGAGAGAGAGAGAGAGTGAGAGACAAACCAGCAAATCTAATTATAGACTCTTGGATCATAATAATAATGGATCATCAATCATCTTCCACAGAGACAGACAGAGTAGCTATAGATGAAGTGAATGATTTGCACACTGTTGTTGCAGTAGTTTGTGGATAAACAGCAGTTTTTGCACTTGGTTAAGTGTGTCATATGTTATGTGTGTTTCAGTATGGGCGATCAGACAGCTACCGCGTGGCTACCACGCAGGACAAAGACGATAAGAGCTCCCCTGACAAGAAGAAAAAAGGGAAAGATCTGGATGATCTGAAGAAGGAAGTGCCTCTGGTAAGATCCTGAATCTCACAATAATTTTACACGCACATACACATATATGTACACACAAAGCATACCTTTCCACTGATCGTCGTGAAGCATGTATGAGTGGGAAAGTACTTTTTGTCTTACCCCACCTTGTTTGAAGCTGTCTCTTGTCCCTCTCTGTTTCAGACAGAACACAAGATGTCAGTGGAAGAAGTTTGCCGGAAATTCCAGACAGACATCGTTCAGGTGAGCAGCTTCATCTCTCTGTTCAGACAACTGCAATGTGTCCGAATGTCCACTAGGTGTCAGTGTAAGCCAATTCACTGCAGCACACAATGGGTCAGTGCTAATGCTCTACATTTCACATCAGTATAAAAACCATACAGTTGAATCCATTATAGATGACAATAATGCTGCTGGTAACGTTACAACTAAGCTTGATTGTGGCTGGTTCCTGCATTAATATTTAATTCATAATACTACATTATGAAGAAAAACGGACCTCTATGAGTAGTATTATATTGAGTTATGTAACATTCATATGATCTCTCCGCATCAGGGGCTGACTAATGCCAAGGCGGCTGAGGTTCTGCAGCGGGATGGTCCAAACTCTCTCACGCCTCCCCCAACCACGCCCGAGTGGGTGAAGTTCTGCAGGCAGCTCTTCGGAGGCTTCTCCATCCTGCTGTGGATCGGCGCTATCCTCTGCTTCTTGGCCTACGCCATCCAGGCTGTCACCGAGGACGATCCTGCCGGGGACAACGTACGCAAAGCACACTATCATTTTTTAAAAATCTGATAAAACCATACATTGATATGATTCAAGCGTGACTATTTTAAACTCATTACACCAGCACTACAATACCAGAATCTCTTTCCTCTCTCCCTCAGTTGTATCTAGGTATCGTGCTGTCGGCTGTAGTCATCATCACCGGCTGCTTCTCCTACTTCCAGGAAGCCAAGAGCTCCAAGATTATGGAGTCTTTCAAGAACATGGTGCCTCAGGTATGCTCTCATTGTTCCCAACATATATAGGGAAGCCTCAGATACTCTTAGTACTCTTACTGCGTGATCCATATCCATAACAGCACTATTCAACCAGCATGGTACAGTTGCTAGTCAAGATATATACATAGAACCATGACGAGTAACATTCTCTCCACACCCAGCAAGCGCTGGTGATCCGTGAAGGAGAGAAGATGCAGATCAACGCCGAGGATGTCGTGGCTGGAGATCTTGTAGAGGTGAAAGGGGGCGACAGGATTCCTGCTGACCTCAGAATAATATCCGCCCATGGCTGCAAGGTACACAGACATACTCTGTAGATTTTGCATGTTATTATACCACTTACAATGAGTGAAATCAGAAGCGAGTGCATTGTCTGAGACTGAGCCACGCATTTGTGCAGGTGGATAACTCCTCTCTGACCGGGGAATCGGAGCCACAGACGCGATCTCCCGACTGCACCCACGACAATCCTCTGGAAACCCGCAACATCGCCTTCTTCTCCACTAACTGCGTAGAGGGTACAGGGTCTCCTTCTATAATGAATTATCTTAGTCAAGCACGTCATTACTTACGCTCTTACTCATTTACTTACTCAACTAATTTCTCTCCACTGCATTTGTTGCATTTGACGGATGAATTTCCTGTACGTTTCCTTATCATGTGCATCCCTAAACATTATCATTATGATTTAATTGTGTCAGTAACTATGAGAATGAGAAGCAGAATATGAGGGAATATCTTACCAAGATTTTATGAAATAACCTTGTATGTAGTCACTATTTAAAGGCATAGTGCAGCCCAAAAAAGGAAATAAAACTTTATTGTTAATTATTTCTGGCTGGACTATTCGTAAAAGTCCATGCCTTTAATGTCTGGAACATACGGTTTATTCCATTGCGCAATAATGTCTCTCTGTCTGTTTTTCTCAGGCACTGCCCGTGGCATCGTTGTATGCACCGGTGATCGTACAGTGATGGGGCGTATCGCCACACTGACCTCAGGGCTGGAAACAGGGAAGACCCCCATCGCCAAGGAGATCGAGCACTTCATCCACATCATCACAGGTGTGGCTGTCTTCCTGGGAGTTACCTTCTTCATCCTGTCCATCATCTTGGGTTACAGCTGGCTGGAGGCCGTGATCTTCCTCATTGGTATCATCGTGGCCAATGTGCCTGAAGGACTGCTGGCTACTGTCACTGTGAGCATTCACATCAGTGCACCTAGTCTCACACACAGCCGTACTATCTAAGAGATATTTACATCGAATCAAATGAACAATTTTATTTCTCTTTTGCCCGGCAGGTGTGTCTGACCCTGACAGCAAAGCGCATGGCTCGGAAGAATTGCCTGGTGAAAAATCTGGAGGCCGTAGAGACTCTGGGATCAACATCCACCATTTGTTCAGATAAGACCGGAACCCTGACGCAGAACCGCATGACTGTGGCCCACATGTGGTTTGACAACCAGATCCATGAGGCTGACACCACTGAGGACCAGTCTGGTTAGTGAATGTCACCCCATTAATCACTGCGATCCACTGCATTTTAGCTTCCTAGGAGAGTGCAATCTAATAACAGATAACATTAAGACATAAAATTGCTTTATGTACTGTAAATACTCTGATTGATCCAGCTGTATTAGTCCGTTCATGTGTTTTTTTATGATTAAATATCTAATGCATTTTTTCTATATTACTGAGCTTTATGTTTCAGGCTATAATGTATAGAGATCTTAAGAGCAATAAAGAGAAAGTCTCAAAATATCTCTTGTGTGTAATAGAACTTAATAATTCATTTTATACAGCATGCTGCGCATCTAATCAGAGCGCTGACTTTTCCTCCGCAGGCGCTTCCTTCGATAAGACCTCGGTGACGTGGGTGTCTCTGGCCCGTATTGCGGCTCTGTGCAACAGGGCAGCGTTTAAAGCAGGCCAAGACGCTCTACCTATCCTGAAGAGGGACGTGGCCGGGGATGCCTCTGAGTCTGCCCTGCTGAAGTGCATCGAGCTCTCCTGTGGGTCCGTCAGACAGATGAGAGATAAGAACAAGAAAGTAGCCGAGATCCCATTCAACTCCACCAACAAATATCAGGTCAGTTTTGAGAATAGCCCAAACACCATTCTACCAAGTCACCAACCATGCCAAATCAGCGACTACAGTAATCAAACTAACATAAAATCTGAGGACAAGGATGTTGAAAAGAAGCCTCTGTTATATAATGAATAAAGAACAATGCCGAACATGTACACTGCAGCACTGTCATTAGTGTTAGCTACAGCGCTTGATATAAATAAACCAAACAAATGCTGGAACTAGGCTACAAGCCCCCAAGGGAAATTGTTTCCCTTTATTCTGTATTGAGGCAACTGACTAACTGACCTGCTCATTATATATTATTACATATTGTTAGCTTCTTCTTTTTCAGTTTTCAGGACAAACAAAACATGAGACTAGGCAGGACATTGATACTTCCACTAGTCCAGTGGAACTACACCAGGCTAACTGGTGTATTTATGATTTTCCCACCCTGAAGATTACATTCCCTCTCTCTTTCCTTCCTTCTTTCTACTTTAGCTGTCCATCCATGAGACCGAGGACCCCAACGATAACCGCTATCTGCTGGTGATGAAGGGAGCTCCGGAGCGCATCCTGGACCGCTGCTCTACCATCATGCTACAAGGCAAGGAGCAACCCATGGATGAAGAGATGAAGGAAGCCTTCCAGAACGCCTATCTGGAGCTGGGAGGACTGGGCGAGAGAGTATTGGGTGAGAGAAAGTTCAAAGGAACAACACAGACTGAGAGATATGAAATATTCTGTAAATATTACTGTGCATCTAAATATTACTACTCCTGTTCCCCATCTCAGGATTCTGCCACCTCTTAATGCCAGAGGATCAGTACCCTAAAGGTTTTGCCTTCGACACAGATGATGTTAACTTCCAAACAGACAACCTGTGCTTTGTGGGTCTGATGTCCATGATTGACCCACCCCGCGCCGCTGTGCCCGACGCAGTGGGTAAGTGCCGTTCAGCCGGTATCAAGGTCATCATGGTGACCGGAGACCACCCCATCACAGCCAAAGCCATCGCCAAGGGCGTGGGCATCATCTCAGAGGGCAACGAGACAGTGGAGGACATTGCTGCTCGTCTCAACATCCCAGTCAGCCAGGTCAACCCCAGGTAACAACTACACACACACACACACACACACACATGCACACATCACACTCTCAAAGCACACCCACACATCTGCACAGTTCATTCAGAAGAACAGGTATCATTTCCTTAAAACGTCTACATCGTTGTGGGATCATTTGTGTTATGTGTTTTAGGGATGCCAAAGCCTGTGTAATCCATGGGACAGAACTGAAGGACATGTCTCAAGACCAAATAGATGAGATTCTGCAGAACCATACTGAAATTGTCTTTGCCAGGACCTCTCCACAGCAAAAGCTCATTATTGTGGAGGGCTGCCAGCGACAGGTATAAACACACACACACACACATACACACACATACTCAATGGCCTATGATTGCAAAATGTACAAACCCCATTTTCAGAAAAGCTGAAGTCTGTAATTTGTTCATTCACTTGAAGCTTTATTTAACAGATAAAAGGACAAAGAAAAGATTTTCAGTGTTTTCAGTGACAAACTTAATTCTATTGAATTCTTTTTAAATATAAACACATTTAGAAATCAATGCTTGCAACACACTCAACGACAGGTTGTGACAGAGACAAAATAAGACTGAAAAGGTCACACAAGTAACACTGGAAGGTTCCACAATTACCAGTTTAACTGGTAACAGGTGAGCTCATCAAGACTGAGTATAACAGGAGCATCCAGAAAAGGCTTCACCAAACTTCCACCATCCACCAAACTTCATGAGAGAATTGGCAGTCAGTCAGGTCAAATCCAATATTTCTCATGACAAGATTGCAAAGAATGTAGGTCTTTCACCATCTACAGTTAATATCAGAACATGATGTATAACATAATATCAGAAGGCCAATGGTGGAAACTGCTGCTGAATGTGTGTGACCATCAAGCCTTCGGGCAGTATTGTTTGAGAAACCATCATGCTACCGTGATGGACATAGCCTCATGTGCACAGGAGTACTTTGGAAAATCATCATCACTTAAGCCCAGTGCACCACTGCATCAATAAATGCAAACTGAACCTGTATCATGCAAAGAGGAATCCGTGTATTAATTTTGTGCAGAAACACTGGTGAGTATGCTGGGCCTGAAGTCATCTGGGATGAATTAAAAGACAGTGGAAATGTTCTGTGGTCAGACGAGCCCACGTTTCAGTCAGACTTTTCAGGCTGTTACCAGTGAACCAATGTTACATTACACCAGCATCATTGCCCTAGAACACCACTGGCTGCATTATCCTAGTAGATGCTCATGAATGCTAAAGCGTCTGCATTTGAATACATGAACACATTTGCATTCAGAAATCCTAGATCATGACCAACAATGTCCACCATGTGGTTTAAAAGTTAATCTTAGCTTTCCAAAGTAGTTTCTCCTGTTTTCCTACTGTAGACTCATAGTTCAGGTGAGGTTACATGGTATAGTGTGTCTAGGTTTTGTTCACAGATTTGGCATCCTTATCGTTTTGTTAACACAAGTCTTTCTCAATCTCATGTTCTTTTTCTCTATCGTTCTCTTTCTTTCTCTGTCTCATAGGGGGCTATTGTAGCTGTAACTGGTGATGGTGTAAATGACTCTCCTGCTCTGAAAAAGGCCGATATCGGTGTTGCCATGGGGATTGCTGGGTCCGATGTGTCCAAGCAGGCTGCTGACATGATCCTCCTGGATGACAATTTTGCCTCCATTGTTACTGGAGTAGAAGAGGGTGAGTGAGGGAGAGGAATAAAAATAACGCCCTTTAGGATGAGCACTAAAAGCTTCCTGTACTGAGTAACTGCATGACTACATATATATTTCACTCTGGCTGTAGGTCGCCTGATCTTCGACAACCTGAAGAAATCCATTGCTTACACTCTGACTAGCAACATCCCAGAGATCACTCCCTTCCTCTTGTTCATTATTGTTAACATCCCATTGCCCCTGGGGACCATCACGATTCTCTGCATCGACCTGGGAACAGACATGGTGAGGGACCTAACCCCCGATCCCCCCAGCTCAAACCCACTCACACACACGTGCACATGTTCATGAGTAACTTTAGGAATATGTATCAAGCATTTACACTATTCTCTGTTTAGGTTCCTGCTATCTCTCTGGCCTATGAGGCAGCTGAGAGTGACATCATGAAGAGGCAGCCCAGGAACCCACTGAGGGACAAACTGGTCAACGAGCGTCTTATTAGCATTGCTTACGGGCAGATTGGTTAGTTTAACACGCATACTTCAAAAAGATACACAGTGCCTCCCTTTTTCTGTACTATTAGAAACACTGTTGTATGTGTTATGTGTGCAGGTATGATCCAAGCCTTGGGAGGTTTCTTTAGCTACTTTGTAATTATGGCTGAGAACGGCTTCCTTCCCTCTCATTTGGTGGGCATCAGGCTCTCCTGGGACGACCGCAGCAACAATGACTTGGAGGACAGCTATGGACAGCAGTGGGTAAGTCTTCACACATTTCTCTTTCTCTGTATGTGTGTGTTGTGCCAGTTATTACGCTAATGAATCTGTTTGTGCTCGTTTTTGACAGACCTATGAGCAGAGAAAAATTGTGGAGTTCACATGCCACACAGCTTTCTTTGTCAGTATTGTGGTTGTGCAGTGGGCTGATCTAATCATCTGCAAGACCAGGCGTAACTCTGTGTTCCAACAGGGCATGAAGTAAGTGGATTTGACCACTTGAATTTCTTTTTGCATGTACGCCTCCATGACCCTTGTATCCAGAGTGTAAGTGTATTTTCTTTTCTTTTTTTTTACAGGAATAAGATTCTGATCTTCGGTCTGTTTGAGGAGACGGCTCTAGCAGCATTACTGTCCTACTGCCCAGGCATGGACGTGGCACTCAGGATGTACCCACTAAAGTGAGTCTCACACACACAGGCACACACATGAATAAACCAATGAAGAACACACAATTAAAACTACACTCAGACCACACTGTACTGTATGAATGTTAAACTCTCTTTCACTTTCCCCCTAGACCATCCTGGTGGTTCTGTGCTTTCCCGTACAGTTTCCTAATCTTTGTGTATGATGAGATCCGAAAGCTTCTCTTGCGCCGAAACCCTGGAGGTAATGCTTTAACACACACACACACACACACACACACACACACAGTCTCCTCTGCAATTATTCGCACCCCTGCTAAAGAGAGTAAAAAGGGTTATGAAAAATTTACCTTTTGGTCCTCAAGAAAAATTATTTGTAATAAAATTATTGACACTCTTAGAAATTCTTACAAACAAAATGTAAGCATTTTTTTTATTTATTGTATATTTTAAGTTTGTCAGAGTGTCTAGGAACTTTAAAGCTGTAATCTATGACAGAGGTCAAATTCTCTTAGTCATTGTTCAACATGGGAAAGACAATAAGTCTGGAAATGGCTATAAAAATACCCGTATCTACAGTTAGGGCAATACTTAAAACTTTCCAATCAACTGGACCTGTGACAAACTTGCCTGGACAAGGTTAGTTTTTCCCTCCACACACACAGTGAGGAGGATGGTAAGAGAGGCAAAAAAATCCCCAAGGATCAAAAGAAAAAAGTAGCATCTTGGGAGTCACCAAGTTTCCAAAACTACTGTCAGATGCCACCTCTGTGCTAACAGATTATTTAGAAGGCATGCCAGGGCAGGACAACTACACAAAAATGTATTTAAACTGTGCTAACAACTGATATATCTATTAAGAAAATATACTACAATAATTAAAATTGTAAATTAAAATTAATGAAATAATAAAAATAATTTAATTACATAAATGATTAATAATTGTATTCATTATAAAAAAATTTTTTTAATTATTTAAAAAGATTAAAATGAATCGTTTTAAAATAAGCATTACCAGTATTTAAAAGACCAGTTGTTGCACTTTCTCCATTTAATCAGAACAAATTGTAATATAATTAATGACGTGTTGAAGTTTATTTAGTTTTTATTTAAGTTTATTTAGTCATTACAATACAAATAATTATATTTAGTAATGAAAAGTCCACTCCTCCAAGAGCAGACCTCCACCGAGGCCACTGGACAAGTCTTTTTTGAGACATACATGACGAACTTGGTTCATTCTTACGCTGATCTCACAGAAGTATTACATGGGTCCACTCCAGAATGTAATGGCTTCCTCCTTAGCCCATGCCACACCCTTGCACCATGTTTCATAACGATCGGCCCTGCAGTCCATCCAGCAAACATACAAGTGTACAAAGAAAGTCACAAATGCAAATAATTTAGACAATTGATTAGTTAAGTAGAAGCAAAGTGTATAGTCTTGTTTTGTGACATCTCTCTCTCTCTCTCTCTCTCCTGTAGGTTGGGTGGAAAAAGAGACATATTATTGATTGATTGAATTCCTTCTTTACTCACACCCCTACATCTTCCATTTTTCTTCTACTCCTTATCCTTCTGTCCCTGTACAAGACGCACAACCATTGCCCCCCCTCCCCTTCCCGACACACACACCCCACCCCATTCAAAGAGGCAGCAGCTTAAAGCCAACACCATGCCTGCCCCAAAGAGAAAATTACAAAGCACCATCCAAACTCTTGACTATCCAAGTCCCTGCGCTGCTCCCATCACCCCTAATATTACTCTTTGCATGTCTTTTCATTCGGGTGTTCACGTAAAGTCTGTTATATATTTACCAATGGCAGCTGCATAATCATTATGTAGATCTGAGAGGAGCTTTTAATGTTAATCAGGAGCGAGTGTGTGCGCGTGTGCGTATGAGTGTGTATGCTCTGCTAACGAAGGGCCCAGCTTTCTTCCTCTGCTTCTTCCTCACATCCACCTGCCTCGTCTTCTGCCTCCTTCTCCATGCCTTTCTTACTCTTACTTGTACTCCTCCCTCCCTCCATCCCTCCGCCTGTCCTCCAATTGCACACGTGTACGTCAGTCACATGACTTGCGGCGGGACGCCACTTGCCGACACCGGTACGCTCTGGTCAATTACTCCTGCTGTCTCCTGTTGCCTGGGAGAAGACAAACCACACCTTCCTTTTTTTTTTTCTTCTCTCTGTGCTATTAATGTTGAGTGTCGTTTTTTGGGTTTTCTCCTTTTCGTTTGCTGTGATGTTGCCTTTAAAAGGAAGGCAGGGTCGTTCACTGACTGGTTTTATTATTATTATTATTATGGAGAGAACCAGGTTGGCTCTTTCTGCATGAAAACATAAACATAAACATAGGTTTTTTTTCATATCTTTTCTTTATCTCTTCCTCTTTTTCCTGTCTTTCTGTTCCCTGCTAACCCCATTTTGGATCCATCTTCAGATTGTGTGTTTTAGAAACAAACTGTATATACAGTATGACTTAAGATTCAATTAAATAAAACACAAGAAATACAAAAGCACTAAAGGAAGAATGGTTCTCTTGCATGTCTGACTGGAGTCATGGTCTATAACTAGATGCAAATGATACAGGGACACACCCGCTATCAGGTATTAAGTGTAGAATCAGTATGTACTTTTAATGTTTTTGGTATGTTTCCGGTTCTACTGCCATTTTGATTCCAAACACGCCAGGTTCCGCCTTGCCGTTCCTCCGAAACACACTTTATTTTTAAAGATTATCTATGATGTCACACCTGAGTGGACTGAATTCATTATATCTGGAGTGAAACAGTCATCCTTGTCACCTAACGGCAGTTTTCTGTTCTTTCGTTTATGAATTTCAGATTTCTATGTCATTCCCTGTGAACCTGGTGTGTTTGGGGCCTTTTATCTGTTGGTTTATCAGGAATTGCGTGTGTGGTGTGGTGTGTGGAGCGCCCCGGGTCTTGTGCTGTGTATCTGTGTGTGTGCGTGATGAGGAGAGAGAGAGATTGTATGTATGGGTGTGCGGATGCTTGGGGACAGTGCGCTGTAGCAGTCCGCTCAAGGCTGCGTCCATCTCAGAAAGGTGTGGGGGGTGAGACTAAAGAAAGGGACGAACATTAAGTATAACAAATTGTAGAGAAAATTGTGTTAAACAATGAAATCAGCACCAATAAAACATCTAGAACATTTAATACAACTGAGAACGATCCGTGTCTTTATTTCTCTTCTAGGTGTTCTAAGCGTTAATGAAAAATGTAAACATGAAATGAGAGAAAAACGAGAAAATTACAGTCGACACAGACATACCACTTGGTGATAGAAAATACTGGAGGTCTAGTATATTGGTAAGCTTATATATATAAAAAATATAAGAACAAAATGATTTCTATGTCCGTTAATATGCTGATGTCTTCAGTTTTGGCTAGAAGCTTCTGTTTCAGCACCGAGTCGTGACTTGCAAAAGTCAGGATCTGTACAACACACACACGCGGTCCTGTAGACATTCGGTGTGAGCGCACTGCAGTGGGTTCCCCTCCCGTCCTCCCTCCCTCCCTCCCTCCCTCTGCTTACTGCGCCACTGTAATGGAGTATCGATCGCTGGCTTCTTTTGCCGCAGTATAATTTAAAGCCAGAGAGGGAGCCTTTTCTCCAAGGTCATCACTACGGCAACCTAAAAAATTAGATTCTGGGCAAGCAGGGGGAAGGGGAAAGAGGGCACAGAGGTCAATGAGGTCAAAAGAGTCAGGCAGGAGAGACAGAAAAGAGGGAGCCAGAAAGAAAAATGAGCAGCAGGAAGCAGAAGGCTTGTAGCTCCGTGCTTATTGATGGAAAGGCCTTGCAGGATTACAAAGGCTTTTATTCTCCTCCAACTCATCCTGGGAAATCACGAGCAGCGACATCAAACACAGGACGCTGTATTTAATAGGCCGAGGACTTTATTGCACTTTTCTCTTGATCAAAATACAATACAAAGACAAAAACAAGTTCAGAAAAGAAATGTAAAAAAGATAGTTGAAAAATATGTATGATAAAAAAAATGGCAACTGAGTGTTTGCTGAAGCTCATAGTCATAATCGAGTTTCTCTATTTTCAATATTAATCAACACCACCATGATGATAATGCGGACAGTCTAGCTTGCTTTTTTACCATAAACAAAACCCTTTTTTTTTTTTTTTTCAAACAAAGGGTTTTCACCCTCAAAAATGCTCCTGATTAATATTCCATAAAGCAGATAAAGTACCATTCAAAACAAAAAAAACTAAAGCATAAAAAACCCTGCATGGACCCGCTTGATTTGTGCCATTTCGATTTCTATATGTTTAATTTTAACGCATGATTCGCATGCGGTCCTTCCACGCGTAACAGACGGACAGAGCCGAGTATCCGCCGTGTACCCGTGAAGGGGAACGAGCTCTACTGTGCTTTAATCTGTCAGCGCCTCAGCATCGGGCTGCATTTAAAAACACTTATCTATTTGCTTGCCATCTGAAGCTAAAGAATCGGATCTGTAACTGAAGCGGAAGGATATGCATTAAATCCTGAATAACAGTCTATCCAAAGATCGGTCAATGAATATATATATATATATATATGTATAAAGTTCGTCCGCTGCAACCTATTAGAAAGCAGTAACACCGTGCAGGCAAGACAGTTGGATAAATAAAAAGCTTATGAGTTAGACGGACTCCATCAGTAGCTCTTCCACATCCGATTGCTCCAGTTCATGGAAGGCAGCGTGGGAGCCGATCACAGCCAGCGTAGCGCCTGAGTGGATACAGGACACAAAACACAACTGATCAGGGGACACGTTCAAACGCATTGTAATCATCAAGACGAGGTGTTGTATCCAGTGCTGTCAGTATAGGCAGGCGTTTACATACACTCATCACGGACATGGCGATATTAGTCTTTCAAA
This sequence comes from Leptodoras nelsoni, assembly GCA_028566375.1. Lineage (NCBI taxonomy): Eukaryota > Metazoa > Chordata > Actinopteri > Siluriformes > Doradidae > Leptodoras > Leptodoras nelsoni. Next base: position 27,127,462 of record JAOVVG010000047.1, on the reverse strand, counting down.
GATATCTTTGAACTGTTACTTTTCTGGGGCAGAACTGAGCATGCTAATCCTTCAGCATAACCTCAAAGAGGTCAAAGAACTCACCGATTGCCCACTATCGCCATGACGTTCATGCCCATGATGAGTGTACGTAAACTTCCAACTACAACTGGAAATGTCACATAGCAGGAAGTGAGAGAGTGTACTCACCCAAGACCCAGAAAACAGCTGCTCCAGCACCAGCCAGCCAGAACACGGGTAAAGACACGGCTCCGGCCAGTCCCAACTGGTGTCCCTGAGTCAACTGCCGACCTGAAGGAAGAGAACGAGCACAGTGATGTACTTACTTACTTAAACATACTTACTACTGAAAGTCACCAAACCGAAGAAGAAGAAAAAGCCTACACAAGCATTTTTTCAATACATTACTCTGTACACTCACATACACACACTCACACTCTCTCTCACTCACACTCACACACACACACACACACACACACACACTCACACACACACACACACACACACACACACACACACAC
>JAOVVG010000047.1:27105904-27116028 GCA_028566375.1 Leptodoras nelsoni | reverse complement strand
ATCCTGCAAGAAGAATGGCTTAAAATCCCTCTGACCACTGTGCAGGACTTGTATATGTCATTCCCAAGAAGAATTGATGCTGTATTGGCCACAAAAGGAGGCCCTACACCATACTAATAAATTATTGTGGTCTAAAATGACAGGGGTTTCAGTTTCATTGTCTAATCCCTGTACCTGCTTTGATTTCAATCATTTCATTTTCATTTTCTCAATGGACACCTGCATTCTGTCATGTCCCAGTTATGTCCCAGGTTCAAGTTTGTTACCGAGTCATGCCAGGCTTTTCAGTGGAAAAGTGCAATAGTTAAGATTTAATGGCTGGTAAAATCAAAACTGATCTGCGTAACTTAAAAAAAAAAAGACTTGGCACACAAGTGCAGCATCATTAAATGGGGCATTACATTAGTTTACGTCTCTTCTAAAAGAGTGTTGTTTATAGAAAAGTACTTATGAAAATGCTAAAAACTGCTGACCTGTGTACTTCTTCAGGGAAAACCCCAGAGTACAAAAGCTTCACTCATTGCTTTATTTTAATCAGAGGTGTTAAACATCTGGTGAAAAGATTTTAAAGCAGCCAGCTAAATGACGATCTGCATTCTAAATGAAAATGTTTTTGTTAATAAATTGCATAGGAAATGTCCAGTGTCTGAAAAGAATGTGAGACCACATTCAAAATGTTGGATTTTTTTTCCATTTATAATTGGAAAGAAACCACAGTTTTTGGAATTCCGAACTATTTAAAACAAAGAAAGAAAGAAAATCCTGAATATTTCATTAATAATCTGTACTATTTTTAGGTTTCTGTTCACATGGAAGTAAATTGCGTGATACTGATCATGGTGTCAAGCTCAGATTTTCTATTCAAGCATGTGTTCAGACATAAACTCTGAAGGATTTGATCTAAACAGATCGTAATGTTTCGCCAAACTTTAAATATCTCTAAAAAAAGATTTTATTTTTTATTTTATAACCTGAGACTGGATTAAATGTAATGTGGCCCATTACCTATAATTAGTTTGGCACCCCTGCTCTAAAGCCATGAGGTACGTAATCAAAAACACACCACAACCCCTTAAAGGCACCTTACCAAATAATCAGTGTTTGCTAAAATGAACATGAATGTGTCCGAATGGTTGGCAATTCATATTTTCTTTTCAAACAGCCTGAAAGGGTGATAAATGGGTAAAGGAGTGGATATGAGTGAGTCCCTCACAATCATTACAGATTGCTGCAATGTTTAATGCTGCTCTGCCATACCAGGTAAACAAACTACTGCATTAGTCACTGGAAAATAAAAAGAAATATGGGCTGTGCAATCATAAAGGTCCACTAAGTTAAAAGAAAAAATCTCTAATTCTAATATTAGCATTGTAATAAAATAAAAAAAGCGTTTAGCTACTGTCAGAAAAGATATGCTGATTGGTTCTGCAGTAAACATTACGGCTGCAGTCGGTGAACAATGTGATTCTGATGCATTCCCCAAATATTGGACTTGTGGAAAATGAAAAGAAAACAACATAATGTGAAAAGAAATTGGATATAATTATTGACGTAACCTACTGAAAAGGTTTATAAAATGGTAAAAGTCTGAAATAAAACAAATTAATAAAGAAAATCATTTCAGCCAGAGTGCTTTAATGTTCTATTTCTAAAATGATTCATGAAAATATTTTCTTGTTTTTATATTACTGAGTACTGCTTTGTCACTTTTAGACCATTTCCTACAAACGCTTTGATTCATGACCATAACCAGAGCAGTAATGTTAAATTAAACCCTTCCTTTGCAATCAACAACTTAATTTGATTGAGAGTTAATTTGTCCAGAAAGGTTTTGGGTTTTCTGTTTTGCATCGTGCTCCTTGAAAAGCTTTTAAGAAAAACCTCTGACCCAGAAGAATTATATCTGTACTAGCCAGATATTAAAACTGCATGGTGCTTAAAAAATGTCAGTTGGTTTTATTTATATTTATTGTAATTATTATACATGTTTTTATTTGATGTATGATAAAACTAAGTTCATCTGCCAAGTATTAACTATAGTCTATATTCAGGGTTATGCTACCCAGGTGCAAAACATTATAATTATTATTATTGTAATTAACCACACTAATTAATTCATTCATTTATTCATTCATTTTCAGCAACACACAAGACCTAATACGATAATCAGCCAATCAAATTCATTTGCAGTTGGAAATTGGAAGAATTCCAATAAACGCTCATAAAGGCATAGATGTCACATTGGTTTGCAATTACAGAAAATATGTTGTAATCTCCACCAGCATACTAAATTCTAGCCAAAAAAAAAGTGCATTGCCTTCAATGCCAAATCCATGCAAGAAAAGAGTTGTTTGTTACCTCTCCAAGGCTGGGCAGATTAATTATTTCACAACCTCTCATTTATGTATTTATTATTGTTTTATTTGTGATTTGTAGATATGTCACCCAGCAGTGCTGGATATAATACTGGTCAATATAATAATAATTATAATAGCAACATCAATGATAATGATCACTCATAGGTTTTGGGTTAACATTGTTCATACCTGAGACACGCCTCTGTTTTGGCCATACCTTACCCCTTATGTCCAAATAACACTGTCTTAATAGAGTAAAAGAGCTGTAGGATGGTCTCATAATTGAAGCGTGAATATATTACTTAGTGGACCTTTAACTAGTTATTGCATTCTACTCCATTAATATCTAAATAATCTCTTTCTTTCCCATGTGAAATATTTCACTAACTAGTTGATGTCATTTCCATTGTTTGTTTCAAGTCTCAATTCAGATTCCCAGACATCTTCATTCTGCATGGTCATATTCTCTTTTCTGTTTATTAATTCTCTCTCTCTCTTTCTTTCTCTTTCTTTCTCTCTCTCTCTCTTGCACAACATAACATAAAGCTGGGACATTATATGAAATGCACATGCTCTGAATGAAACAAAGGCTTTAAGGCTCTTTAGAGTACAACTCTCTACTCCTCTATATCTGAACTTGGTGAAGCTGGCTGGTCTTCCGTCAGTCCGCGCGCAGCTGATTATGGCCCTCATCCACTTTCTGTCATTACTGCTCATGCTTCTAAAGATCAGAAACCCAAAAGAGAGCATGCCTACATATTTCAGCTCCTTGAAAATGATGGAAATACATTTCAGTCAATGTGTTAGGAGCGTTAACCCAGTGTTGTCCGCCACAAGATCTTTTTTTTAATCCCTTTTCCTTTTTTATCCTTTTTCAGTGTACATGTGGCATTTGTGTTTGTTTGTGTTGTTTCTTTTTTCTTTTCTTTTTTTTAATAATGATAACCCTTTTGTTTATTTTTAGTTCAATTCATGAATTGTTTCATTAAATGTGTTCTCACTAAAAGCAGAAAGAAAGTTCCAGTAACCCGAAAGAATGAATTGAACAAATACCAAAAGTACAGCTTGATATTAAACAAATTTTTTTTTATATTTTATATTTAAAGGTCTTTGTCTTATTATTATGTCAAATGAGAAGATTTAAGGTGTAAGATTTAAGATACAGTCCTGCTTTACCATGAATGCCCTGTGACTTTTGACCTTTTGCTCCTGAACGTGCTGAAAGTGCTCTTTGCTCTGTTGACCCCCACGTTTGATTCCAGCAGGTTGACTCAGGAATGGGTAGGAAAAGCAGGAGAATGGATAGAGAAAGAGAGAGTGCACACCACACTAAAGGGTGTGCGCTGTCCTCTCTGTGCGATCATACACACTCAAGCCAAGTGTGTGCATTCTCACTCACGCGCTCCTACATGAGGCCTGGGCCATTTCTAAGGTAAAAAGTTTACCTTCCTCACTCGGTTAAGAGGAGGAGTGAAAGTGCTCATTGTTACCATTATAAACAATCCACTTCTTCCAACCATGTCCAATTTGTGTACTATTAGTAGAGTTTTAGTAGAGGTAACATCTAGTACAGAATTCTGGAGAAAGTTGTTGGCCACAGAACTGACTCAAGAAAGGCAGAAAATTTCTTCTTTCATTTTCTCCACTACTAAATGGGAAAGGAAACTTCATATAATGGGAAAATTGTTCTAAAACAATATCTTTTTCTCAGATCTTCCACAGCTATCAGGGTTCTCCTGAATGCGTGCCATCTGAACTGATCAAAACTGAGAAGTCAATAACAATATCAAACCTGAATCTGCCTTGAGTGGTAGCTCAGCTCTGAGAAATGTCCAATTTTTCATTTTGTGAGCAGTTCTGAGGAAAATGACCCAACAGAGCTCTTGCTGAAAATCTGATTTAAAAAAAAATGTACCTGTAAATATTATTGGGGGGGAGGGGGAGGTGGTGGGTCTACAAATGAAATTTATTTCTACCCATATAGAATTGACGCTTATGAAATTGCCTGCTTTGACCGCAACAAAGGAAAAGCCTTTGGAAAACGTTCATCCCAAACTCTGCTTGTGTCTTTCTCTCTCCTTTGTGTCCACAGTTGAAAAACAGACTGACTCAAGTGTCAGGGACAAAACAAGTTGGCCATCCTCACATACTAAGAGAGAGAGAGAGCGAGAGCGAACTTAAAGAACGAGCTAAAATAGCGAGCGGTTGGTCAGCAGCCTCCTGCTCTTGTTCTCTCTCCCTCCGTCTTGGTTTGTTGTTCGTCACAAAAGAGGGATGGATATAGTGTGGAAGCTCTTCGCATGGAGCAGCTCCTCGTAAAATTGTGCCTAAAGCTTGTTTTGCTGGAAAATGAAATGACCTGTTTTTATTTATACTGTAAATAACATAGATCTGGAAAAATGACACCTAACTTTACCATCATGGATTAATGTAATTTTGCTCAAATGACCTCCTGTCTGATTCTCTGTAAACAGTACACATATAATCTATCATTAGAGGAAAAACTGTTGGTTCATGTATTTTGTACTGAACAAAGTGGTGGAAGTGGAGACGGAAGCTCGATGGAGATGTTCTTTTTTTTTTTTTTTTTTTTTTTTTTTATTATTATTATTTATTTTTTTTAACAATGCCAAAAGCATTATGTCCTCGCTGTATGACAGCACGAGACGTGCTTTACGATTGAACACAATGGAAAGTGCTGTGCGAATGTATGCTGTCATTGGATCTCTTCTGGAGAATGTTTTGTTTTTATTTATTTATTAATTTAAAAAAAAAAAAAAAAAAAAAAAAAAATAAGCTTTTAACCAAATTGTTTCCAGTTTGTTGTGTGCAAACCAACACTGAATTTAATATATGTAGGGAATATTTTGAGCAAGGTAAACCCAGGAGGAAAAAAAAACCCTCAATTAGATTGATGTGTCTCTGGTTACCTGTTTTTCCTCTACTTTCTACAAGCCTACAAAGATTTGTATGCTTTTGTTCCTTTCTCTTGAAGGTGTATAAGTTAAGAACTAAGAAATTGCCTTTCCTTGTGCTCTTATCCAAGTTAGAATTGTTACTAAGTCATTTCTAATATCTTATTTGATGTCTACAGGAAGTGCTTGTTGCAGACAGTAATTATAATGAACACTAATTTGCAGGAAGGTTTAGTTTGTCCTATATATAGTCTATTACACTTCCTGTTATTCCTTCACAAGTAATAAACTAGCTGTGTTAGAATCAGATTAAAGCAGATGCTGTTGGACAAGTATCTCAAGCCCTAAGATGTATAATAACTATGAATTTCTCAGTTGAAGATGTATTTTTGGAATGTCTCATAGCATTCTGCTGAACTTGTTAAAAAAAAAAAAAGTTGATTCTCATGGTTGCACATGTCCATGGAGTTCCTATGATGCTCTTTTGCTTGAAAAGCGATTGCGGTTGGTTGAGGGTGGAAAGGGTTGGATTTGTGTTGCAGCAATGTTCTGAAGATCGATGGGTCCACTCCTCTTCTGACATGAAATGACATGAAAGGAAATGACATCACAACGAAGCTCTGGTCCAGTATGTATCTTTCAATCGTATCTTGCCATCTTTGTGCCCTGTGCTGTTGCATGACATCAGTTCCTCCTCCTGTTCTCGAAATGTCCACAAGGTAGCGCCATCCTTCGCTAGTCTGTTTTACTTCTGACTCCTTGGCCTCTGAAACATTGTAGTTCAAAGCAAATGACCAGTTCTGCTCAAATCACAGTCCACCTGGGAAAAAAAGTTACAATTTTAAAAGTGGGGAACTGGGGAAAAGTTTATCGATTAGACTGAATTTCTGAAAAATAAGCCCTCTCTTGGTGGACATTTTAATGCTGAATTTTCCCGGAATGATTCGTGACTCCAAAATGCGAGGTGCGAGGTTAAAACGAGTCAGTCGAAAAAATTTCCACATTATGCAGAGGACCTGTAAGAAGCAACGCTCTACTCCCCAAAATGCTGGAAATCATTGGGCATTGTGAGTTAAGTGTGCCATCAGTGACAGTTGCCTGAAAACCACCATTTTGAGTTCTGTGTGCTCAACTAAATACGCCTGTCCATCTCTAAAGTGTAACTACACTGAATGGTCTTCTGCAAGAGCCGTTATTCACTCAGAATTTGCTCAGCTGAAAAGTGTTAAGCCATTCTTCACTGCCTGCTCCTAGAACTGAAATCATTATTCTCCTTTTTTTGACTTAATTTCTGAATTTATCTAAACATTCAACTGCAGTCTCATCTGGACCAGATGAATGTTTTAATCATTTCAGTTCGGGTTTCAGTGATTTATTGTCAGGCTGTTGAGCTCGGAAGCGGCTCCTTGCTGCTTACAGCCACAGTGCTCCTGAGCAGAATAGTTTCGCATTAAGGCCATCAAATACTCAGTCAGGAAATACTATCCTCTTGAGCTCTGTTAAACGTTTCGTGAGAAAGAACATCGAGATCTTTTAAGAACAAAGTTTTTCTTTGTTGATATGTTGAGACTGTTTGGTAATTGACAAAACTTTTTTTGCTTATTTCTCCACTTTTTTTATCCCTCTCTTCTCTTGTCTGTCCTTCACTACAACCTTTCCTGTTTTTTTTTTATTCCCCTTCATTTATACCCTCTGTCCTTCCTGCTTGCCTGACCTCTCTGCTTTTCTTTAATACTATCCTCATACTCTGCTGTCTTTGTCAACTCATCTATGCGTTGGCATCTGGCCTTCCCTCCCATCTCTATCCACCATCCCTCCCTTCCTCCTTTCTTTTCTTCGTCGTTCTCTTCCTTTTCTTCTTTCCTCATGGCAGATATCCGGCTGCGTGTTCGGGCAGAGTACTCGGAGCACGAGTCAGCCCTGCGTGCCAGGGTCTCCTCAGATAAGCAACAGCCTCTGGAGCGCCAGTTTGAACTGTTCAGCCGTGCCAGCCTTCTGCTGCGCGCCCGTGACCTCGGCTCCATCGTCTGTGACATCAAGTTCTCTGAGCTGCAGAACCTGGACGCATTCTGGGCTGACTACCTGAGTGGCGCCCTGCTGGAGGCACTCAAGGGCGTCTTCATCACAGACTCGCTGAAGAGAGCAGCCGGCCAAGAGGGTGTCCGGCTGCTCGTCAGCGTCGACCAGGACGACTACGAAGAGGGCAGGAAGCTGCTGCTCAGTAACCAGGCACACGGCACAGCAGGAGGCCCAGTGCACAGGTAAGAAAGTGTCCTCGCTGTTAGTCACAGGCTGATTAGTGAGAAGGATGCTGGTTCCAGTTGTTAGTAAAAGCATCTTTCAAAGGCGAACCTGAAAAAAGAGTCCTTATCTAGTTACTTTAAGTAAAGGCAGCTCCTGGCCTTGAATGAGATTAGGATTTAATGCATGAAACTCCTTATTCCCAGTGATTATTATGTGAAAACCTGCTAAGGATATAGACTAAGCCTTCTTTTAAAGATGGTAAAAATCATTTGGGCCACTAGTAGGCAGTAGATGGCATCAGCTTTTCTCATACGGGACCTTTTGGACCAATTAACTAATACAGAAAGTATTCTTTTTTTTGCCAGTGAATTACCATTGATAGTATTAGTGATCTTAATCACTGTATGCAATATTGATTATTTACGTTATTATCATCTTAATCCAGACAAATCCATTTCTTCTCATCCATCTCACATCTCTTCTCTTCTATGTGTAAAACATTTTCCCAAATGCTTGGAAAGCTTGGAAACCAAATTTCCCTGAAAGCCTTCTCTGATGTGCACTAACTTCGTACCTTTGTTCCCAGGCCCTGAGAAATGATAAGGCTGCCGAAAAGAAAAGAAGAGAAGAAAGAAGAGAAGTCGTCTTGTGTTAATTTAATGCCGACGATGCAGGATGGACTGTATGTGGGAGTATTGAGAGTAACTGTAGAGAGATTTGAATTCAGCTATGGCTAAAAGAGAACCAAGCAGGGACAAAGGGTGCTCTAGTCATATGTCTGTAGTCTAATGGATGGCAGACATGTTCAGACCACACATAAGCAGTGGGCAGCTTTCTGTGCTGCTGGGAATCTGTGCATTATAATACATACGTCTTCGGTTATGCCACAGACCGAAATAAAGGTGACCCAGCTGAAACTGGTTTTGTACTTTATGTTAAGGATAGCTGGGGAAAAGACAAGAATTTGCCATGATTTTTTCCCTCTTAATTCTGTTGATTAGGCATGTACATAGAAGAAGAAGATACTGAGCTTAATTAGGTTGTTTGTAACCAAAGGTATTGTTCTGAAAGTACCAGGCTTGGTCCACAAAAATAGTACCTTAATCACAAAAATATCCCTACAGCTTGCTTTGTGTGTGCGTGTGTGTGTGTGTGCGCGTGTGTGTGCGCGTGTGTGTGCGCGTGTGTGTGCGCGTGTGTGTGCGCGTGTGTGTGCGCGTGTGTGTGCGTGTGTGTGTGCTCGCTGTAGCAGGACACCGTGGTATTCACTTAAGTGGTACTTATGGTCCAGATGTAACATGACATCTGCATAATAATCACCAGCATTCCAAGACCCAGATCCGAAAATATCTCAGAGGTGCTTGGAGACACGAGGAGCATGAGGAGCCATTTCTGGGGAAAGGGATTCGTTCACTCGAACAGATGATTGAGACAAGCTGCATTCTTCTTTTCCATAAGTCATAACCACAGTGAGCCTTCATGGGTTTTTTTAAATGAAAAATATATGGGTTAAAGCATATGTTATCTTTTTATCATTTAAAGCAAACAAACGAAAAGAAGTAGGTGTAGATAGCCAATCGTCTATACGCTTGTGTGTCTGGTGAGTCCAATTTTTCTTTCTGTTTCTGTTTAACGTTTTAATTTAACGAACACATGTATAGAACACATGTATATTTCAATTTCAAAGTTAATTCTGAATAAAATGTTACCACAAGTGCTTTTTCTCCCCTTCATTTTTTTTTTTTTTTTTTTTTTTTTTTCCTAATTGTCTGCTCAGCGCTTTGTCCTCTCAGGAAATCTTAACCAAAAGTAAATATAGTTTATGAATATTCTAACTCTGGTCTCACAGGAGAAAATGTCTCTGTGGAGTTTTGAGAGGTTCAGGACCAGCCACCAGCAGATGCCCTCAGTGTTCCTGTGGATCAGGCTTTACAGCCTGCTGCTGTTCTCAGTTTTCTTAGACGTGCAGAATTAAAACAGGCTCCAGTCACATTCCATACCAATCATGGTCATGTGTCCCACTGTTACATGTACTGGAGTCCAATAGTATGTCTTGCTGCACAAAAATATCCTTCAAACCCAAGCAGGTAAATAAAAACTACTACTACTCCTGCAGATAATACTCTACACGACTTGTTTAGTTCACTTTAGCATTACTACTTTTCAGAGTCATTCCTTTGTCCGCTTTGCTAAGTGTAATCGCCTTATACCAGCACTGTAATAAGGTATTTTAATCAGGGTTTAGTCATTTTAAATCTAATAATAGATCATGACCAAAGCCCTTGATGCTATGTAGCCATATGTCAGAATAAATATGTCCATTACATACTATACAGTATATGTGGATATTTACTGAAATTGTTTAACCGATTATGGAATAATATACACTGATCAGGCATAACACTATGACCATATCCTTTTCTTTTCTCTACACTCATTGTCCATTATTTAAGTTCCACTTATCGTAGAGCTGCACTTTATAATTCTACAATTACAGACTGTAGTCCATCTGTTTCTCTACACACTTTATCAGTTCCCTTTACTCTGTTCTCTAATGGTCAGGACCCCCACAGGACCAGCACAGATCAGGTACTATTTGGGTGGTGGA
>JAOVVG010000047.1:27090782-27100983 GCA_028566375.1 Leptodoras nelsoni | reverse complement strand
TTACTTTGATTATATTATGTTTATATTGATTATATATATTGATTGTGTAATATATATATTCTTTACAATTCTATTTTATGTAGTGGCCTCATCCTGGAGCAGAGTGAGAAACCCCTGGCTGGACTCCATGCTGTATATAAAGCGAGGAGGAGAGCGGGTGTGACTGCGCTGTCCGTGGTGCTGAAGCTGCTGGTCAGTGCTGACTGCGACCAAACGCCATGTTGCTGAAATGACGCCCATCTCACTCCAGTCCTGGTGAGCCACTGAGCTGCTGTTTCAGGCTTTTGCTCAATTAATTCTTGACTGTCATTATGCCACACAGCATCTCGGAAAGCTTCTTACTGTTCCTTCTGGTGCAACAAACATTGCACACTCAGTAGAAGGGTATGGGATAGGAGACTGCAGAGGCAATGCTAACTGTGCAAAGACACTATATACATATAAGAGTACTGTAGCCACCACTACGATTTTGTTTATATAGAAAATTAAGATTTTTTTGTAAAGGTTAGCGTGCCTCTAAAGCTTTATTCGAAAAGGTAATTGTTGTCCAATTAACATTTTTTATAGCGATAACATTCATATCTTTATAGTTATAGCAGACAGGGTAATTGAACATTATATGAATGAAAAACACATTGCACAATCCAGATTGACTTAATAATAACACTATACTGGGACATTTTCGAGTCCTTCATACTTAAAAAAATTGCATGAGTGATAATCAGCAGGTAGGATGCACGTGTGTGTTGTGGTTTCAGCTCCATGGCAGTTCACAAGCTCGATCGATATAGTCACAGCGCCAAGGTACATTTTAAACAATATGTCTTGTTAACATGTTTTTTTCCATCACTCCGAAACCATAACGTTAGCACAAACCCAAGGCCTCCTTTCTTAGTTGATGAATCTGTATTGAGTATGTAGCATTATTAACTGCATGAGATTCATAGCAGGCCGTGTTGTAGCACATGTAACCTTGTAAAGTCACACGTAGGCCTACATTTCGTCTGTCTTTTTTTCTAGTCTTTCTCTCGCACGCGCTCATTCTCCTATCGCCCAGTCAAGAGCAATGAACACGTCGCCATGGAAACCGCCAACAGTCACGGACAGATGTGTGTGTACGAGTGCATGTGTGTATGTGTGCGTGTGTGCGTGTGTGAGGGGGGTGATGGTCTTGGTGTTGGAGGTGATGAGAGGTGCAAGTCCGACCCCACTCCCCATTGCCTCTGACCCCCTTCACCTTTCACCTCGGATTCAAATTCTGCCTTCTCAAGCCGAGTCCCCCCTTCTGTCCCCACACCGGCCCCCGACACCTACCTCTCTGCCCCCTCCGCCCCCATTTCTCCATATCTGCCCCGTTCCTTCTCCATCCGTCTCTAGCTCGTATACAGCCAGCAGACTGCGCATAGGCTATATGGCGGACACTGCGGCCGTGCGTCGATGGACAAGCTGGTAATGTCTTTTGGGGAAATGCTAAAACAAAAAACGTCATAAAATGTCCTTGCTTTCTTGGCATTTTGTTCATTCTTTTTTTTTTTCTCCCTTTTGCTCTGACTTAAATTTAGGCTGTTGTCTAAATTAGGAGTAGCTTAAAAAAATATGTATAACTTTGTGCGCTGCTCAAAGGCAGCATGAGGGTAAAGAGAGAGAAAGAGAGAGAAAGAGAGAGAGAGCGAGTGGAGTAAAGGCCGGGACTTTAGTTTCTTATTGATTAGTCAGAAAACTAATTCCGTGGACGACTGGCGACTCTCTCTCTCTCTGTCTCTCTCTCTGTCTCTCTCTCTCTCTCTCTCTCCTCTCTCCATTTCCCTCTCTCTCTTTCTCCCCTCCCTTTGCTCGTAGCTTTGCATGTGACCGCGAATCAGTGACTCTGTGTGTGTGTGTGTGTGTGTGTGTGTGTGTGTGTGTGTGTGTGTGTTACACGCGCGCGCGCTCTGTGGAATATTCCGCATCGCGGGAACATTTGAATAGGCTGAATGTGCGCTGAGCCTGAGCACACATTTTGCGCCGCTGTTTGGTCTCTGCACCTTGTCTAGATTTCCCGATGATCCGGGAGTCTTTGTTGCTGCTTTGTGTTTGTTGCAGCTTTGTTTTTGTCCTGTCTTTCTTTAACAGGTTATGCACATGATTGATTTTGGGAAGGAAAGGGCGTGGCGAGATTTCTTTTCTCAGTCTGATCTTTTTCATGTGGTGGAAATGGTAGCCTACATACATGACCCGTGTGCTTTGTGCGCCCGGTATCTGAGTCTTGACTATATCGCCGCTACAGGATGTAGCTGCTGACACAAAATGAATCTTATTTTCAGCCTTTGTAATGTGACATCCATATTTGGCGCTGCTTGCTTTTATTGGTGCCGGTTATTAGTTCGGGTTTTGTCGTGCTCGTTTAGATGGCCAGTAGTTTATTGCTGAGAACACCACGTCTGTCCTTTTCTTTCCTCTTCTCCATCCTTAGCGCTTTTGTCTCTGTGGGAACCGGAGCGTGTTTAGTCCCTCGTACGTGTCTCTTTAATCAATATGGTCGATACGTGTTTGGCGGCGGTATCTGCGATAACGACGCTAAAATAACACCGGAGTGCAGGCTCTGCCGAAGGGAAATCGATCAACAAACCGAGTTAATTATGGGAAAAAATCAATCAGGAGGAGGAGATTTTGTTGGCTTTAAACAGTGAGAGAGACAGAGAGAGACAGAGAGAGAGAGAGAGAGCAGGGATGCAAGGCAGACAGACGAGCAGAGATGCAGCTCCTCCAGCTTTTCTTTTTCCCTCAGTGCTCACTGAAGCCCACAGCCTGCAATACGACACACAGGACACTAACGAGGCACTGTACCAATTATTCACCACTGTATGCATAAACACCTGGGATTCTGATGCTTCTTTTTTATGTTATTGGATTGTCACTATCACTATCACAGCTACACCTAAAACACACAGCACGATGTCTGACATTAACACAACACACACAGTGGTCATTAACGTACAGCTGGACTGTACACGTTGTGGCTGTGGTGTGTGTGAACCAAAAGCCTTAACCCATATCATCTGTAAAGACCTATATTATAAAAATAGCTTACTAAGGAGAGAAAAAAGCCCCAAAGGAAAAAAAATCATGAACGACAGGACAGGAATAAATGACAGTTTTGACTTTATGGGTTCTCATGTGACAAGGAAATGTGCTTTATAATAATAATAATAATAATAATAATAATAATAATAATAATAATAATAATAATGTTATTAGTAAAAGAGCTGACCTGTTTCTTTTTCCTCTGAGGTGAAGGTTAGGGTTAGATTTTGGTACAGAACAGCATATGTCAATGGAAGGTGTGTGTGTGTGTGTGTGCGTGCATGTGTGTGTTGCTCGCTCATTGTTAAGGCAATCTGTAGAGTTTTAGGGCCTGCAAATATTTGCGCGACCCAACCGCGTTCAGTTTTCGTTATGTGCCCTCACGTTTCATCGCTGCGACACACCTGCCCATTATACTTACCGAATCAACTACACACACACACTTGTGTGGACACACACACGCACGACCACACGCACACGCAGACACACACGCACACACACGCAGAAATATAAAACCGTGAAATTCTGAAGATAGAGAAGAAAAAATGCCTCTGAGACAGATGGATTTATTTAGTTCATTAAGTGTGCAGGGAGAAATTGTTATTATTATTATTATTATTATTATTATTATTATTATTATTATTATAGGAAAAAGAAGAAGAGTACAACAACAACAATAGACAATAGAATAAAACAGTTGGGGCGAAAATAATTACATTGCAGGTACATTTAAAAATCCATAATAATCCGAATTTTTTAAGCATGCTTTTTATTTGGGAAAAAAAATACCCGCACAGTTTATCTTGGGGTTAAATCAAGTATCCAGGATGATAAATGCTATTAATAACATACGTCCATTCTGGCAGCAGGTAAAATACACCTATGCTATAGGATGCAGAAAGGGCCCTTGTTAATGAAGACTAAAGACGCAGAGCAGGTGATGCTCAGTCTCGGCTTGCATCCCAAACCACCGCTAGTCTATTGATATTGTTACAACAGTAGGCTAAGTGACCTCTAGTAGCCTAATTATGGCAGACTATATAATGTTGTATTCCTAGATGTTACTTTAGTATCCGATAAGTGCCAAAGTCTCGCCTTTACACTTGAGAAGAAACGAGGAAAGACAGGAAATGACTCGGGTGTGAAGATTCAGTCAGGATTTGAATATAAAACGAATACCGAGTAATAATAATATTAAACAAATAAAACCTTTAAAATACCCTTTAAAATTACAGCTTATGTTATACTTATGCATTGACTTTTGAACAATAATCCGTCCTATAGCCTATAATCAACCTTATATAAATGTGTATATTTGTGTGTATATATATATATATATATATATATATATATATTTACTGTAACTGATAAAGATTTGCATATACGCAAAATGCACATTAAAACAGCCTGTTAAATTCAGAGATGGACATACAAGTCATACATGGCATCGATTTGCCTTCGGGTGAATAAAATCAGATCCAAAAATCTACACCAGTTATGATGAATATTAAATATTGATGCCTGTTATATTAATAAGAATTTTAAAGAAATTGTTGCATAACACCACGCGGGTCGGTTTCTCGGTTTCTTTTGGGGAATTGGCTTTCCATAAGGCCACAGCTAGTTTAGAATGTACATGCCTAGATTAGGCGTGTTTAAGATTGATTGAACACACTGATATACCTAACGCCAATTTTTACTTTAATATATTAACATGTAGCGTTTACGTGTACGGTATGTTATTACATCTCTAGCAGAGTATCGACTGCAAAGACACGACTGTCATGTATCCCAGTTACAAGACTGTAACATTTATACAGTGGTGTAAAAATGTAAATGGGGATAATTAACAGGACGGGAAAAAAAAATGATCAGAGTAGTGTATGTGCAGTATGACTTGTGACTGAAATGATTATTATTAATACATTATGCAGAGGAAGATTTGCATAGATGAATCTGTTTTGCATATTGCATATTTCTCAATAATTCAGAACAAAGTCGTGTGAGGACAAGATTAAATTACCATCCATTTTCACCACATCGGTTAAATATTCAACCCCTTATTAATATGCGTCGACTACAAAACAATGATGAAGTCCTGGTCTAAAATCCCTGCTGCGACTGGATGATGATTATCTGCCTTAAAGTTTTATTAGGGCTGTGATTAGATTAGACCTGAAGCATGCAGATCTGCGGGGTTTTTTTTGTTTTGCTTTGCTGTATGAGTGTGTATCAGTGTGTATGAGTGTGTATGAGTGTGTATCTCATCGGATAAATAAACAACTCGGTTATTACCGACTCAAACTCGGGCATATGTGCAAATTCCACGCCACGACATTTTCTCTTAGCAAATGACAGGAGAATAAGAAGCGCTGTGATTTCCTCAGTGCTACAAGCATTTGTTCATAAACCGCTCATTAACACGCCTGTGTGTGTGTGTGTGTGTGTGTGTGTGTGTGTGTCCAGGCCACTGCACTGTACCGCATACTACCGCACTGCACTCATTTCTAAGTAATAGGCTATACACTCTACCCGGATTTCATTTACTGTCAAAACATTTACAATAATGTACGCATCTAAGTCTATTTGCCCCAAAAAATTAAACAAATAAGTTTGTCCAAAAATATTCCATGTGTCCTGTGGGTCTTGCTTTAACGTTTTATATGGGGAAAGACTTCACTCTTAGCTATTTATAACACTCCTTTGCAATAGCCTGGCTTTAATAAGCCTTTTAAAAAAGAATACAAAAAACCACCTGACTCAGTTCATCCAGTCTTTTAGATTAATCTGAATCTGAATCTGAGATGCATGGCTGCATGGTTTAAGTCTTACAGTTCCCTTAAATTCAAAATGCAAAAGCAAATGAAGAATGAATATGCTCTATATTCTGCATGACATGATTTCACAATTTTGGAAAAGTATGCCATATTCATTTGTATTTGGAATAAACGTGATGTTGCATTTACTCTGGGAATGGAGTAGCACCAGAGCGTGATGGCTCTCTTAAGGAAATGTGTGAAAATAGCTTACTGTATAGCTTCTGCAGAACCCTGACAGTGTGTATGCTTTTCTATTACTTTTATCTCAGGTGGTCTTTAACCTCTTGCTCCACGACCATAAGTCCTGCTTGTACTATACTGGCATGATATTTAGTGCAATACTATGTGGTTTTGGATAGTCTTTGGTAGTCTCGATTCCTATGTTCAAAGGATCATGTTGGAAAGACTCAGCCTAGATGTTTAAAAAAATATTTTTTTTTTACTTAATTAAAAAACTTAAATTTAATCATATTTACACCCCTTTAGGTGTTGTGTAAATTGCTTATTTCTAATGAATATTATTTGAGATTTTAATATAGATGCAATGTGTGTGTGTGTGTCTATGTAATTGATATGTTTTGTAGAGATTTGTATTATATTAAATACACATTCTAAAAAATATATATTAATAATAATAATAATAATAATAATAATAATAATAATAATAATAATAATACTCACTAGCTTTAATCAAGCCCTCCCCAGTATTCTTCTTTACATTCTTGTTGAAGTGAATTGATTTACATCTGACCTAAGTCTTGTATTTGTAACACACAGGATTCTTGTTGACCTCTGCAGCATTATTGACAGGTTACTTAGTGCATGCTCATAAATGGATTCAATCACATTCAATTTAAAGCACTGATAAGTAACAATCAGCCGCATGCTTGTCACCGACGATGCCTCGGTTTATCATTTTTACACGGGCTTTCTCTCAAACGCAAACAAATCCTTTTTAAAGCAAGCAGTGAAAGGCGAGGGCAATTTATTTACAATATTATTGTATTTCTATTTCCTCCTTTATTGATTATCGAGTCTGCTGAAATTCAGCCGTTTACAGATCGATCGCGCGAGGTGGAAATGTCTCAACGGCAATTGTCAGTTGTGTCTTTGCTGCAACCCAGTGACAAATGGATCAAAATAAGCACCATAAGGCCCACCCTTGTCTGCTGTGCGCGTCTGTTTGCTTTCTGCATATGTATCTTTAGGACCTGATCAAGCGTCAGGGTCAGAGTTCAAATTCAGCCAGAGGTCAGATTCAGAGAGCCAGACGACCTTGTTCGATTGCATGACCTCAGGGGTCAAAGAGTGATGGTGGAGAAGGCGGTGGGGTCAGGGGGAAAAGACAGAGAGTACCAATGTGGTCATCAAATTTAAATCTGTCATGATCTTTCAATTGTGCGTTGTGGATTCAGGCACACATGCTTCTCACTCTGTCTTTCTTCCTTTATCTACCTGTTTCTCTTATACATATGTGTACACTCTATGTAGGCCATGTTTCCTTACTGAATACTGACTGAGCTAATGATGGGCGTTCATCAGAACCAGGCTCTGTTCTCTTTTTGCTTTGTGTGCGAGTTCACCAGACCTGCATGTCCAACAGCTAACAGAAGAGAGGATCAGGGCTTTTGTCCACTTCTCCCTCCTAATTAAAGTCTGAGTGCACTAGGTGCG
This sequence comes from Leptodoras nelsoni, assembly GCA_028566375.1. Classification (NCBI taxonomy): domain Eukaryota; kingdom Metazoa; phylum Chordata; class Actinopteri; order Siluriformes; family Doradidae; genus Leptodoras; species Leptodoras nelsoni. The sequence goes on along the minus strand of JAOVVG010000047.1, from coordinate 27,093,427 downwards.
AGTGTGTAGGTAGTGCACTTCTGCATGTGACCTGTGTGAGGCAGTGGAGAGTCAGCTGTTTGATTACTCATCCTTGCTGATAACCAGGTGAATAGGAAGGAGAGGTGAAAGGAAGGAGAGGAGGGAGGGAATTCAAGAGGAGAAAAATACAGGAGAATTATCTGTGTGTGTGTGTGTGTGTGTGTGTGTGTGTGTGTGTGTGTGAGAGAGAGAGAGAGAGAGAGAGAGAGAGAGAGAGAGAGAAGCTTCTGTTTCCAGCTCCTAACCCTTTTTCTGTTGTGTATCTCACACAAGCACAATCATGTAATCTTCTTTCTTCTATGCAACTTAATCATGTCTGTCTTTCTCACTCCTCCTCGTTCACGCATTTCTCTTAATTCAATTTCTCCACATTCTTTTTCTCTGCCCATTCATTCGTGGAAATTTCTCTTACGTGGTTTTGAGATTGATAAAAAGCTGTAATATAATGTACATACGTACAGTGCATTCAACACATTTTGTTTCACATAGTCTGTTATAGTACTCTCTCCTTTCTTTTTATTTATTTTTTTGACCATTTTTACCTTTCCTTAGGAGCTCTCCCTACTACGGTAAAACAGCCGCATCAGTTTTAGCACACTGATTTCCACTGATGCTGCTCCAATCCACCACATTTGTACTGTTTTAACTCGGTGTCAAACACACATCTAGGCCTATAACCATGCAGCTGGCACATATAATCACAGAGAAAATGGGGATCCTTTCTATCTTATGTTCCCACTGAGAATAAAACCATTTGCATCCCCGGGCTCCCCCAGCCAAGCTGGAACAGCTGTTAAGCAGCGCCTTTTCCGGCCGAGCCCTCGGGGTGAAAAAAAATTGCCCCTCCACTTTATATACCGGTTGAAAAATGATAAATTTTTTCCTTCCTCGTGTGCTGGCTCTATAGGTGTATCAGTGTGTTGCCATTGAGAAGATCAGGGGCACTGACTGCACTTTGGCCCAGGGAACTTCTCTTCACTTTTATCAGGACTCCAGTGACAGGAACCATTTAGTAGTTTAATGGACATATAATGGAGGTGCTTAGTGACTGTTTTGCTTGTAGGTAGAGATCCTAAATGGTGTGTATTGGTCTTTTTAGTTCTTTTGTATCCTGTAGGCAATTTCTGTGTAACAGTATTCACAGAATAATTGGGTTACTGTGCATGCTGAGAGAAAACATCTGTAGATACAGATAGAAAGATCTTTTTAGTACTGCATGAGGACGTTAATGTCTATTAGAGTGTCTGAAGTCGGCTTTCAGAACAGTAATACAAGCAATATTTACCAGGATTTAATGGTTACATTTTAGTATATAATGAAATGTATAGTATGTGGAATTAAATCGATTGTAGACATTGTATAAGTGTATTCATTTGAGTGTACGTTTGCATTCATGTCAACTGAATTTTAGTTTCCTTTCTAATCAGTATACAAGATTTTCAAGCAGTTTTTTAAACTTAAAAAAATATTTACTGCTTCATAGATGGAGTGACATACAGAGTATCCTCATAATAAATCATAATCTAGATAAACACACATGGCATGCCTTAAAAAATCTGAAGTAAGCAAAAGGAAAGCACAAAATCTAGTCTTCCATATGCCACTTATTCTAATCTTATCTGTAGCTTTCATCCCTGACCCTCTGCCAATTTTTTTTCAATCTCTTTTTACTTTTATATCTTTTATTTTTCATTTTCCATTTAGCATGTTGATTTCCTCTCACTCTTTATTTATTTTCTTTGAATTGTATTCAATGAAATGACAATTGATCTCTATGCTTAAAGGCTTAAATTCATCCAAGAATTTGTACAATGTGCTGCTAAACATGTTACTGCAGCTCGTACGCCCAACAACCACGTTTAAAGTTCAAATTAATCTCCGCTCCCAAGGCCAATGCATCCGAGTCAAAAGGAAGGTGCGGCAGCAGAGAAGCAGATGCAGCTCTGAATACACACTGCTTTCATAGAAAAATGAATTCAAGGGCACTTAATCACTTCATATCAATTCATCATCAATATCATGAGCATCGCGTTGCCTTCCGATTGCAGCTGTCAGGATTGTGTGTGTTGAACTTGTAAGCTGATATCGTGATATAAACCGACAGATTTAACGTGCTTGTGGTATTAGGCCACTTCTCTGTTTATAAAACATCCACCCAGGTGTTTGACTTATGACATTGTAAGTAATGCTTTATTCCCCCGGTGCTCTAATCTTCCGAGATTGCGGCACCGTTTGAACGAAAGTTCATTTTTAAAATCATGTTTCACCCTCCAGTCTATGAAACATGCTTTTTTTTAACCATTCAAAAAATGTCTTAAGAAATTTCAGGCAACAATGTCTTTTCAGAAACTGGCTCCATTTTCCTCTTGAATGAGGTTTTTTAGCACAGAATAAACAAATACAAAAAAGAAAGAAGAAGTAACATCTATTCAAATGGCATGATTTGAATTCATTTGAATTTTAATTTTTTATGATAAACTGATAGTCACAATGCAGCTTTACAGGAATATGGGTAAAGAAAATGTTTTATCTATAACTTTATGTATCTATATGTACAGGGGTTAGACAATGAAACTGAAACACCTGTCATTTTAGACCACAATAATTTATTAGTATGGTGTAGG
>JAOVVG010000047.1:27062819-27073260 GCA_028566375.1 Leptodoras nelsoni | reverse complement strand
GCCACTTTAGAGACGCCAATCAACCTAACGTGCATGTCTTTGGACTGTGGGAGGAAACCGGAGTACCCGGAGAAAACAGGGACACGGGGAGGACATGCAGACACCACACAGAAAGGACCCAGACCGCCCCACTCAGGGATCGTACCCAGGACCTTCTTGCTGTGAGGCGATGGTGCTGCCCACCGAGCCACTGTGTCGCCCGATTTTGTGATTTTCAACAGGTTTAATAGTGAGACAGGTCATAGCATTTCAGAGGTAGAAGAAACACTTGGATTCTCATGTATGAGCATTTCAAGGGTGTACCGTGACTACAGGAATTTCCGACGAAACCTCGAACTTACCACATCAGTGACATCAGCGTAGCCATAAAAAAAAAAAAAGACTCTGGGTGAAATTGGCAAGAATCGTTTCACGTGATAGGCGTACAACGCTGTCTCAAGTAACATGCGTGTAGGACGGTGTGACGTTCCCTCCAAGATCCTGTGGGAGATCTACCAAGTATACCAAGCCAGTTTTTCTGGCACACCGGTGTATTTGTATTGTATATGTATTGTAGCAGTGCTTACCCTCTGATTTTAATATAAAAAAAAATTATGACAACACAAGAACTTAATTGGCTCTTGGCCTAAATTGGCTGCAAAAGCTGTCTGAAGATTTACAAAGCAGTTGTTTATTTCTTTTTTGGAAAGCGTTAGGATGAAGGGAGAAGGAAAATGAAATTTCCAGCAGGCTCTAAGTCAACAAGAGCGAGATTCCCCAAAAGTGCCATAGCAGTGAAATGTATGAGAAGACGGTAGAGAGGGAGGCATTTTAAACACTCCTATTAAACATAAAGGTGAAGGCTACAATGCTTTTGGGAAGCTGAACTCAAACATATGAGAGTTAGCAGCAAGAGAAACGTATACGAGCGATGCTGCTTGACTGGAGCACATTTGCATACTGGTATACTTGCATGGTTCCAGTGTTATCTGGAATCACACCCACACTGGATTCATGCTTATGGGACAGACAAATAGGTGGATTAAAACGGACGGTTAGACGGGCAGGAAGATGAAACGGTTGCTCGGATTGATGGATGGTTGATAGAAATCGAGGTTTATAGATTGGCGAATAGATTGTTGAATTTAAAACAACTGAAAGATGACAGACCGTTGGCTAAATTGATATATTGAATGAGGGATTCGGATATTAGGGCTGTGCCTGGAAGACGGATATACGGATGCGAGGCAAGAATGTTATTTTGGTGATGGAGAGATGGGAATATTGGAGCTGAGGGATGAATCGACAGAAATATATGATACTGCTTTGATTGATCTGGATCTTGCCTTGCTTTGGTATATGAACACTAACATATGTCTTATTTGTTCTGTCTGTTTGTGAGAAGGAAAGCGTGTGTGTGCGTGTGCGTGTGTGTGTGTATATGTGTGTGTGTGTGTGTGTGCATGTATTTAGATAAAGGTAATAAAACCTAGCTATTTGATTGGGTTCCTCTTTCACGGCAGCTGAGTAGAGACGTAAATCAGCAATCCGTTCCATTTCATTTAAACTGTTTTATGATTTAAGATTTATGATAAGCAGGGCTGCCTGGTCACCTCTAAAATCCAGTCCTCGTATGAGGATGCTCATGATTCTTTAAAGGTCGGAATTTCAACCAGTTCGTAACAATCCTTCTAAGTACTCTTCATTTATTAGAGAAAACCGTGAGGGAGGAGGGATATGGGGGGGGGGTTATCCTGGGGTTGGTCTGCATACCGGGGGCCTGCTTGACCTCTCCCCTACATTAAACTGCCTCGTCCTGTCCGTTTGGTACTCTACATCTGTCCTCCCTCCTCTTTTCATGTTCTTTTGTTCCACTCTTTTTAAAAAAAAGAAAAAAATCCCTCAGATCAGAGGCTCTTGCTGTTCTTGCATCTCCCGCCCCATTTCTTTTCATCTGAACGTTTAGACTGGACCTCTGCGCTGTAAACCTCCGATATGGCTGTGTGTCTAGTGTCTAATATAAAGGCGCAAACAAAGTTGAGGCAATATCGAGGCGCAAGAATGGCTATAAATTCGGTGCCGTAAAATAGTTTTCATCAAGGCATTTTTAGAAAGGTCTCCCTTCACCTTATTCCTTGTAATTGGCCACACGCTGCCTTGAATGACAGGAATAATCATCAATCAAATTAAGATAAAGGGCGAGGGAAGGAGGGATGAACAAGACAGACAGACAGACAGAGAGAGAGAGAGAGAGAGAGAGAGAGAGAGGCTGATTAGAGAGGCTGCTGTGATTATCTGATGTTAGAGTACTTTTAATAGTGCATGCTACTTAATTGCAGTATAATTTCCATATGAAATATAATTCCCAATTCAGTATCTATTTGCTTAAGTGTTAAGTGGAAATAAATGCTGTTGGTTTTATAGTGTCATGCTCCAGTCTCCGGTGGTGTCTGAGCAGGCTCTTTTGGCAGATAATAACAAGGAAAGGAGATTCACGACAAAGCTAGGGGTGTTAATACGCAGCGTTAGCTTTGCCGTGTTCCTCTCGGTGAAGGAGCGCTTTAGGGTGTGTTGTATCAGACGGCTGAGACGGTAAACTGGGACATGGAGAGCTATCGCCGGACGTCTAGCCAAAGAAACGACAGCTCTTGGAAGAGTATGACGTTAATAATTACAGTAGTCGTTATAGGAGATTGTGTGTTCCTATCTGAAGTTCAGAGCAGCCCTTAACTGAAAAAGATTCTTTTTATTTTTAAATATTGTTTTTTTGACAGCTGATATCAATTATTTTGGGTACAAATCACAAGTGATTTAAAGTTACCTGCGTGCTAGCTGTGGTGAACAAAACGACGAATGTCTGCATGTAGCTAGCTAGCTGAATTCAATTTTAGTGAAAATATGAGGAAGCTTCCACGTTCATGTACAATACATAAATCCTGGCTTTCTTTTTTCTAGAATGAAGGTATATCTATATAGTGAAGTGCTTAAGCCATTATTAGAAGGGGATTTTTTTTGCATTTAAGCATGTTGAACTATTTATTGTTGCACTCGGGCTCTTTGGAATGGTTTTAAATCACGTTCTGCTACTTTTAAACGTTTCCTTAAAACACTGCAAGCTCTTTTATAGCGTCTAGGACCACTCAGGGCGTTTTTATAGAATTAGATTATTATCGTTGTAACAGACAGCATGGTATTTAATAGGCATCTCTTTCTTATGAGTCGGTCTGTCTGAAATCTGTGTGTGTGTGTGAGTGTGTGTGTGAGTGTGTCTGTGTGTTCATTGGCCGTTAATGAGCTCTGCTTGTGTTCCTCTCTGCTGGCCTGTCATAGCCCTGACACTGCTTATAGCAAAATCGATACAGAGAGAGAGGAAGAGGGAGGGAGTGAAGTAGGAAGGAAAGCAAAGGTTGAAGAAGGGAGGATGCAAGAGAAGCGGCGCCTTTGAGCGGAAGATGATAAATAAAGTCGTTATCTTTCTTCTGAATGAAATGTATATACACAGTGGCAAGATGTGGTGCAGATTATTGGTTGATGGTGTACTGTTAAGGGCATGACTGGCTACAGTGCACCAGCAGTTTATCACATGGCTGAGTGTGTGTGTGTGTGTGTGTGTGTGTGTGTGTGTGTGTGTGTGCCAAATACAGTTAGAGCAAGTGTGCACCACAGATGGAGTGTGTTAAAGGGTGTGAAGGCAACATATAGACTATGGAGTGAAATGTGAGTGAGTGACAGTGGATTGTGTGTGTGTGTGTGTGTGTGTGTGTAAGAGCCATAAAGAGGCAGCGGTGGTTTAAATGGTTATCTCCATTATATTTGTATTATAATCCCAGCTTTGAGAGAGTTTAAGTTGAATAAGAGAGAAGGGATCAGTGTGGCTGGAAATCCCTTTCTCTCTCTCAAACACACACATATATACACACACACACATGCGCACACACATGCACACACACACAGAGCATGCAGTCACAAATTCATGTGCACATTCTCAGAGTTTATCTTATATACACACACGCACACTCGCAACTCTCCCCACGATCACTTCCCTCAGGAGAGAGGGAGGAAGACGGGAATAAGGCGATAGAGGGAAAGTGAGAAAGGTTGGGGGGATCCAACAGAGGCCGAGCGCGGGACAGATAGCGGCATTAAAATTCATGGCTTTTTTACTCGCCGAGCCAAAAATCAATAGTGTTTACTATGAATGAGTGGAAAGACGGACAACAGCCGGGGCCAGGGAGGGGAGGAGGGAGGGCGAGAGAAGGAGGGAGACTTCATTACTGCGGGCTGTGACACCAGGGGCCAAGGTTAAAGATGGGGTGGAGAGAGTGCTAGCAAAGAGGGGGGCGGTTGGTCTAGCATTTACACACAATATCACAGACAGTGAGCGCTAGCACCAATTCACCGTCCTTCTGTATGTACGTTTTATATATCTGTATATTCTTATATTTATCTACACACACACACAGATTCACACACATCTGACCATGCTGAAATACGGTGTTGTAAAGTTCTCTGAAAACCTGTGCACACATTTGCTCCCAAAGACACACCCGTATCAGTGTCGTGGTCGTTTAGTATGAGCTAAAGGAAAGACTCTGTTTAGAAGCTTTTCATTTCAGGGAATACAGCGCTGATTTGGATTCACACTTGCCAAATCTGAGCTTATAAAGATGCCTTCTTTATACTCTCTAGAGGACATCAGGACATCTGGCATCAAGGGACTTAAGATACCAACTCTAATGACCTTTCCAAGCATTCTCTCTCTTTCCCTGTCTCTCTCTCTCTCTCTCTCTCTCTCTCTCTCTCACTCTTTATATTATCTTCTTGTTTTTAGAGCAGCTTGTCTTTTTCCATGCAGGCGTACACAACTTTTTGATATTCAGAAAAAGCTCATGAATGATGGAGCAGGAGATGCTTGTCTCATAGCCAGGTGCATCTGTGGGATTGAGATGAAAATGTGAACTTTGGCATCAGCATTCATTTGCATTCTAAATCCATAGGATTAGAAAGCAATATGCCTAACGATTTTTCTAGTCCTATTAAATAAATCCATTTTGCTAGAACTCAAGTTAGTCTTTGTGTTACGAGTTATGAGCGCACATTGGTTTTTTTTTTTTTCGAACATCCTTTCCAAAAAGACCCTCTATCTCTAGGAAAAATCTGCATTCGGGGCATCGGATGAACGAATATCAAAGTGACGTGGCGTCTGCTCGTAGAAACTTTGAGCGATATTAACTGTAAGGCAATTCTGGGAATATGAGTCGCTTTGTAGCTCAGATCTTACCTTGAGTTGGTTCTCATTTGAAAATCTCAATTTTAAAAAACCTGCTCTGTTTTTTTGTTTTTTTTTAGTGTTATGGCATTATCGGTACCATAATGCATCACATTATAACAGTTAAAAATATACAACTTTCTCATTTACTGTCACTCTGCTTTGTGTTTTCGTCATGGCAGAAAGAGAATCATCGATAAAATAAGTCTAATAGTTAGTGCAGATGCTCATTATTCCTTACAGAGCTCTGTTTTCATTGTGTGTGTGTGTGTGTGTGTCTGTTCATCTAGCATACGCATGCACACACTTACTCATACCTCTTTAATAATGTAATATTACCTTTCATCTTGTTGCAATGCCGTGCTATCCAATATTTATGACTGATATTTGTTATTGTTATTAGATGTGACGTGTTTGATCGTTGCAGAAAGTGCGTTTGATTTATGATTTTGCTTACTTTATTTCCCATACTCCCTTTCTTCATCTGCTTTTTATACTCTCCTTCTCTTTTCTTTCTGGACATTCGCTCATTCTCTTATTCTTTTTTCTTCCCCATCTCTCTCTCTCTCTCTCTCTCTCTCGGTCGTCTGTTCCCTTAGCGACGGTTTCCAAGGCGCCCGTTCCCAAGGGCTAGGGGAGGGAACCTGTGAGGTCACACATCCATAACTACACACCTGAAAATCTTTTTTTTTCTCCTTTTCCAACCTTCTTCTGCTGCTCTCCTGGTTGGTGTTCTGTCATTCTCTATCTCTCTTTCTCTCTCTCTCCATCCATCCATCCATCCTCTCTCTCTCAGTAACACCATAGCTTTCAGATTCAGTTGTTAAGGTCATCTCTTTGTCCGTATGTTGCCATAGTCATTATTTCTTGCCTGCATATGAAGATATGGTATGCAGGTCCAGTCAAACCATTATAGAGCCTTAAAACAAATGTTGTTTCTTGTTTTTAAAACAAAATATAGGATATTGGAGCAAGAGGATTTGGATATCCACTAATGAAAACAATTCCCAGTGATTAGGTCTGTGTTGGACCAATAATATCACATCATTGCTAAATGAGGCTAGTTAAAATGTGTGAAAAATGAACACCCAATGCATCTTTCTCCAAATATATTTGAACAAATCTGTCTTGACTCCATCTGCATTTTTCTCTTCTAATAAAAACGTGTTACGGTAATAATTGTAGTTCATTAACCCAGTTTCTGAATCTGACATTTCCAGATCTCAGGAAAGACACAGTGATTGGCTGGAAGTAAAAAGATCAGTGACATACACTATATTGCCAGAAGTATTCACTCACCCATCCAAATCATTGAATTGTGGTGTTCCAATCACTTCCATGGCCACAGGTGTATAAAATCAAGCATCTAGGCATGCAGACTGCTTCTACACACATTTGTGAAAGAATGGGTTACTCTCAGGAGCTCAGTGAATTCCGGCATGGTACCAAGGATAGGATGCCACCTGTGCAAGTCGAGTCATGAAACTTCCCCGCTAAAATATTCCACAGTCAACTGTCAGTGGTATTATAACAAATTGAAAGCGAATGGGAATGACAGCAACTCAGCCATGAAGTGGTAGGCCATGTAAAATGACAGAGCGGGTCAGCAGATGCTGAGGAGCATAGTGCGCAGAGGTCACCAACTTTCTGCAGAGTCAATCACTACATGGTACTTGTGTAAAGCCTTCCCAGAAAAGTTGAAGCCGTTATAGCAAAGGGTGGGCCAAAATCATATTAAACCCTATCGATTAAGAATGGGATGCCATTCAATTTCATGTGAAGGCAGACGAACAAATACTTTTGGCAATATAGTGTATCATAAGGCTTCTATTTCGAATGTGCATGAAGTGGAAAAAAAGGTAGCATAACAAAACTTAGCATATGGATAAAGTAGGTATAACACGCATAGCAAATGATGAAAATTAGCTTTGCAGTTAGTGTCACAGCTAAGCTTTTCCTAGCATTGTAAGATAAATAACTGTGTCAAACAGAATGTCTAAAAAGCCATGCCTTATGTCAGAAATACCTATTCTGTACAGACACCAAAGCTAAAGCTCAGAACCTTCATCTAACCTCTACCACATGTATATATCAAAAATGATTAACTTGCACAGCACAATGGAAAGGCACTGATCTTATTATCAGGAAGCTGCAAATTTGAATCCACATGATGCTACTTTATTATTGTCCATGGCCACAAGCCAATGGCTGTGCTCCATGGCCAAAAGCCAATGGCTGTGCTCTGTGGCAGTGTAGGATGTCAGTCAGATCAACACTATATCTTATGTATGCAGAAGAGGACAAATAGCGATTTCCTCCAAGTTTGTTTAAAAAATATGCAACTTGGTGGTTTCCAGTGTCTTGTAGGAAGCACATGGCAGCCCTAACCTCAATACACATATATCAAAACTGTGTTCTCCAGAATCACTTGCAGTACCAGAGGAACAGTGAACAACTTATGAAGTGGTGCTTGGACTCCAGTGATTGCTGCTTATAGCTATATGATGATGATGATGATGATGAATAGTAGTAGTATAAATATACCAAACATTACTTTTTATTATTGTGATATTTAATTCGGCACATGCCTAATATCTAACCCAGAGGGTGTGAACTGAAGATATTCATACCTTATTGTTTGCAGAAGCAGAAATATTGAATGCCTACTTCACCAACAATTATATTTCAGCTCTGATGCCTACATTACAGCTCTCAAGTTAATTTGGCTTGTGAGGGCTTGTACAAGTATCTCTCTCTCTGTCTCTCTCTCTCTCTCTCTCTCTTATACACACACACACACACACACACACACACACACACACAAACACACACAAACCCAAGGGGTTGACATTTATTAATTAAATATGGTGTTGTGCTGCAGGACATCATCTCATCTGACTGTCTCCAGACTCTGATAATTACATTGGCATTTAGCTTGAAGATAAGTTGACCTTACCACCCCTGTATGAAAATCTCCTCAGAGAGAGCGAGAGAGAGACAGAAAGACAGGGACAAGAGAACACACACACACACTCTCTCTCTCTCTCTCTTTCTCTCTCTCTCTCTATATATATATATATATATATATATATATATATACACACATACTATATTGCCAAAGGTATTCACTCACCCATCCAATCACAATACATATTCCAATCACATCCATGGCCACAGGTGTATAAAATCAACCACTACTAAATATTCCACAGTCAACTGTCAGTGGTTTTATAACAAAGTGATATGTGATGAACACATCTGGAAGTGAGTGGGAATGACAGCAACTCAGAGGTAGGCCACGAAAAATGATTGGGGGTCAATGGATGCTAAGGCGCATTGTGCACAGAGGTCCTTCTGCAGAGTTATTTAGACATTTTTTGTCTGCAGAGTCAATAGCTACAGACCTCCAAACTTGTGTGCCCTTCATATTAGCTCAAGAACAGTGCATAGGGAGCTACATGGAATAGATTTCTATGGCCGAGCAGCTGCATGAAAGCCTTACATTGTGCCTGGAGGTCTGTAGCGATTGACTCTTCAGAAAGACCTCTGTGCACTATGCACCTCAGCATCCACTGACCCCACTCATTTTTCGTGGCCTACCTCCGAGTTGCTGTCGTTCCCAATCACTTCCAGATGTGTTCTCTGGAGTGACATATCATGCTTCTCCATCTGGCAATCTCATGGACAAGTATGGATTTGGTGGTTACCAGGAGAACGGTACTTGTCTGTCTGCATTATGCCAAGTGTAAAGTTTGGTGGAGGGGGGATTATGGTGTGGGGTGTTTTTCAGGAGTTGGGCTTAGTTCCAGTGAAAGGAACTCTTAATGCTTCAGCATACCAAGAGATTTGGGACAATTTCATGCTCCCAACTTTATGGGAACAGTTTGGGGATGGCCCCTTCCAGTTCCAACATGACTGTGCACAAAACAAGGTCCATATTCACTCCTACCAATCTTTCCTTACCACTTTCTCTAAAGAAGTAACCACGCAGAGTCTTCCTTCTACAGAAAGAAACTGGAGGCCTCGCAAGCTTTTCAGCATCTTTTCTTCCCTTCTCAACCCTCCCTCACCTCCTTCACCCACCTCTCTCACTACTGAGGACTTTGTTGACTTCTTTGAGGAGAAGGTCAGCAAGATTCGTCACTCCTTCTCCTCGACTCCTGTGACCACTGTACACCTTCCCACCTCCTCCCCCACATCTATAACCTGCTTTTCTCCTCTCTCAACTGAGGACGTTCTCCAGCTACTGATATCCACAAGTCCCACAACATGTCCTCTGGATCCCATTCCATCCACACTGCTCCAGACAATTTAACAAGAGCTCATACTCTTCATCTCTTCAATCATCAACAGCTTTTTATCCTCAGGAATTGTACTATCTTTATTGAAGATTGCTAGAGTGGTACCCATCCTAAAGAAACCTAGTCTTGACGGCACCAACATCTACAACTATAGACCGGTATCCCTCCTCTCTTTACTCTAAAAAATTATTGAATGTGCTGTCTACAATCAGCTATCTTTCTTCCTCTTATCTTCGATCATCATTCTTCTTGACCTCTCCACTGCCTTTGACACAGTCTACCATGACATCCTTCTGTCCATCCTTTCTAATCTTGGCATCATTGGCTCTACATGGAAGTGGTTCAAGTCCTACCTGGAAGGGTGCTCATACCAGGTAACATGGAGTGGCTCAACATCCACTGCATGCAAACTCTCCCCTGGTGGCCCACAAGGCTCAGTACTGTCCTCTTCTATTTTCACTATACACTCACTCACTCACATGGCTTCTCCTACAATTGTTATGCTGATGATACTCAGCTCATCCTTTCTTTTCCTCCTTCTGAAAACCAGGTTTCAGCTCGGACCTCAGCATGTCTTTATGGAAACAGTTTGGGGATGGCCACGTCCTGTTCCAACATGACTGCGCACCAGTGCACAAAGTAAGGTCCATAAAGACATGGATGAGTGAGTTTGGTGTGTAAGAACTTGAATGGCCTGCACAGAGTATGATAGAACACCTTTGGGATGAATTAGAGCAGAGACTGCCAGCCAGGCCTTCTCATCCAACATCAGTGTCTGACATCATAGCATATATATATATATATATATATATATAGCCCTATTGGACAACTGTTCAAATTCATATTATGATTATTTTATATTATGAATTATATTATGAATGAACTAGTTTTG
>JAOVVG010000047.1:27004246-27015595 GCA_028566375.1 Leptodoras nelsoni | reverse complement strand
TGGCTGCAAAAGAAGGCCCTACACCATACTAATAAATTATTGTGGTCTAAAATGACAGGTGTTTCAGTTTCATTGTCCAAATCCCAGCACTGCCAAACTGCCTCTACTAGGCCCTTCAGCAAGGCTCTTAACCCTCAGCTGCACTTATAATAGATCAAGTTCAAAATACATTTTACTCAACACCAAGAACACTGATTCCCTAGTCATGATGTCACCAGTTAACTCATTCATGCAACACCAGTTCATATAAGTGCTGAGAAAACACAGGAGGCTGACATCCAGAGCAAAGTGTGTGAAGATATAAATACAGTATACTGTATACAGAGGAAGTAAGCAATGATGTACAAGACAGAAAATGATCAACCGACAGTGAGGAAGGTAGCAATGAGAGAAATGGAGGAACTAACAGAGAATAATACAGCGGTCATCAGTGAGCATGATGTGCTATGTACTTTAACCATGAGAGAAAAAGGACCATGATGTTTGAATGGGAAGCCTGAGTCATTAGTCCTAGGCCATTCAATGACTACTTGTTTGCATGCACCTCATCCATTCTTCTCTTCACTCTAGTGCACTGCACATCGTAGCCTTTTCTCTCTCCTGCTCCCTCCCGTTCCTCTCAACTCACTGTTCACACTTCCTCTGCTGAAGGCCCTTCGTTACAAAGACCGAGAGAGATAAAGAGAGATATAGAGAGTCAGCACAAGTGCTAGTCAAAGGATTAATAGAGAGAGAGAGAGAGAGAGAGAGAGAGAGGGAGGGAGGGAGAAAATGCAGAAAATCGGAAAGGAAAGAAGTCATCTGAACAGGAGCAGATAATGTTTACGGCCTATATGAACGTGGGAAAGTGCCGATCGCAGTAGCTGCTCCTTTTTTCCCTGGGGAGTTGAGGGCAAAGCCATTTTCCTACACACACGCACTGCATTTTTCTGTTGCTTCTCATCTGTTTCCTCTTTTGAACCGAATTGTCTGCACTTTTCAGCACTCTTTGTCATAAATAACAACAAGGAAAAAAACAATAAAGGTGCAAACAGCAGCTTCCTCTAGTAAATACATTCTGTCTGCACAGAGATAAACACAGCCTGTATGGATTAATAAGAATAATTATTACTACTATATAGCATTTTTTTTTTCATTTAATAGCTTTAAAAAAATTGCAAGAGAACATGCTTTAAAAAAAGAAAATAAAGGAATTAAATTAATTTGTACACAATTTGCTATTTTTTTAAAGGGCCTGGTGAATATAGAGGGATTGTGAGTTTCAGACTTTACATGCATAAAAAGGCCATTTATCACATTTCATGCTTGTGCTTAACTAAAAGGGCATTTACAAAGGCCGCACCTGGTCTTAATTAGAATGCAGCTTATTAGGTATTCAGATTTCTAAGCTATAGGTTAAAGTATTAATGTAGTGATGTAGAATTTAATGCTGTTGTAAATTACAGTTTACTTGTGACTGCTGTACCATCAGCTGTCTGAATAACCAAAAGAAGATGTCACAGCGTATCATTTTGGGATGTTAGAGCATTTGGGATGTGTAAGCTTGTTTACACTTGTGAATGTGGATCAGTATTATTTTCATATTTCTGATGTTTGCATTAACTCATTTTTAAAGGTTGGTGCTAATTGGGAATGAGCTAATGAGCTATACAGGACTGAGTAAATCTTAACATGTGTTGTGATGACAGATTTCCAGTAATTTCTAGCCCATTTTATTTGGGGTGAAAAAGCCATGTTCATCTGCAAGAGGGGATGAGCTACACTTCCCAAGTGTGACGAGAGAGAGAGAGAGAGAGAGAGAGAGAGAGAGAGAGAGAGATATTGTCATGGTTGTAGTTATTGGCACTTAAACAGGATGTGTATGCTTGAGCAAACAGCTCACACTTAAATGATCACACAGGAATCACACAGTTGCTTTCCAAACACTGGTCCTTAACACTATTGTACATTATTAAGAAGGTAATGTGTTTATTTTCATATCCTGCCTAAGGCCAAATCTATTTTCATTTCAGTGCCTAAAATCAGCTTCTGGCCAACTCTAGTTGTTTTGTTGCTCTGCCAGGAGTTTGCAGTACCTGTGTGTTTTTTTCGCAATATAAATCACTCACATTGAGACGTTTGTACTTCTATATTTGCTGCCATAATTTGTCAGTTGATCTGCTTGTAGCCTAAAGGAAGTGATGGGTGTGACAGCAATCTAGTCGCTGTGTTAGTTTTTCATCTTGGGAATGGCTAAGAATACTTGCAACCGAGTTTAATTAACACACTTATGACAGTCAGTCAGTCGTGGTAGAGTGCTAAATGATTTATGATTGATTTGCTGTAGGTTCAGTGCTGCTTGTTCTTGAATGCGCTGTGGGATTTTGTATAAACCTCAGATTAGGCCTAATCTGTTCTTTGTAGTCCTGCATCGTTATAAGGATTTTTTTTGACGTGAACTCAAAAAATAGTGCACGAGCAGCATCAAGGTATGGTCTCATGCACTTTCAGACACGCTTCATCTGTTAGCATGAGGTGAAAGGAACACACGCCTAATTTCTGATAAAAACACTTGTTGCTTGACGTCGCCGACGTGACGACGCTGCTTTGGCACGTTGTCTTCTCAGAGGGAGCCGTAGGACGCGGATGCGATAACGTCATCACGGACGAACGGTGGCTGGCGGTCTCCATGGCGACGACGCGTACGTCGGCGACGCTACGTCCGTCCTGCTCACGCTCGAAGGAGGTGTGACTCGGCCGAGGACTTGAGCGTGACCCCGCCCCCTTCCCCCTCCTCCTCCTCCGTGTGGGCGGGCAGAGAAACACGACACCAGAGACGGAGGGAGAGAGAGAGAGAGAGAAATAGAGAGAGAGAGAAAGAGAGAAAGAAAGAGGAGGAGGAGGAGGAATGGGGGAGGACAGATAGAGTGTGTATGTGTGGTGGGAGGAGGAAGAAAAAGAAAAAAGTCAGTGTGAAAGAGGGAGTGGGAAGCTGACTAAATTACTGCGAGTCGGTGACGACCTTTTTGGAGACGAACTAACTGGCTGTTAGAAAAGAAAATGTTCGAAGAAACGCCGAGTCGCGTGACTGAGCGCAGCACTACCGCCGGAGCTGGTGCAGTGTGTTTTCCGCGCTCGGCGGGACGGTATTGATCGCTCTTCACGGGACGGGAAACTCCGCTTCACCTCGCCCCGTAGTGCAGAGTTCTGTGGAGCCACTTCACTCTCCACAAAAGTCTTCTGTGCGGCGGCTTCCGGCTGAGAGACTCGGTGAAGTGAGCGCGCGCCCGAGACCGAGCCCGAGCCCCTGGCTGCACATTTTTAGTGAAAGTTTAGTTTCTTTCTCGTTGTTTTCGGCTCGTGAGAGGGAGGCCGACTCTCGCCCTCTGCCGAACGGGACTCGGCTTGCACGCTGAAAGACAACATGAAAACTTCCGGTGAAACGGGTAAGTTCTTCCCAATTTATCACTCACTCATTCAATCACTCATTCACTCACTCAGTCAGTCACTCATTCACTCAATCACTCAGTCCGTCCTGCTCTTTGCGCAGTCAGAGATTTCACACTAGTGCAGGTTCGTGGTTACTGAGAAGAGCTCGTGTGATCAGCAAGTTAGACTCGTTTTCAGTAACAATAACAAACCCGGTACAGCACCTCTCTCTCTCTCTCTCTCTCTCTCTCTCTCTCTCAGTGGACTTTTAATAACCTTTAGCTCAGTTTCACCGACTCTTTTTCCTAGTTTGCCGGGATCGCCCCACATTGTCCCATAGAGGAGATGAGAGTCTCGTGAGGCTCTGCTCCTGTGCTGGCATGCTCAATACAGCCGCCTGAGAAGTGTGTGCGCGCGCGCGCTCTTGTCAACTCGGTGAACCATAAAATGGCAGGCGCTCTACTTTATTGACTTTATTAATCTAAGATACAGTCCTTACACTCCCCCCCCCCAACACGAACTCTGGTGCACAGCAGTGCCTGGACAGATTACAGGTTATAGATTTATAGATGAGTGCTCTTGGTGACGGAGCAGCAGGTGAGCTGTGGGACCAGGCTCGAGCTGGTGTTAGTGAGGAGCGCTGCGGATGCACCGCGCGGATGCACAGCCCCTGCCTACCTGTTGAACCGCCATAACTTTGCGCTCAGCTCACGCGGGTAGCGATTAAATTACCAGGTACTTTTCCCCCCGCAGGGTTATTGGTGGGAATAAACGCAGTTACTGGGGCGTTAAAGCTTTTTTTTTCTTGTTTTGTTGTTTTTTCTCCTCCCGTGGCGAACGTTTATTCAGTGCGCGTGAAACGAGCGCGAGCTTTGAATTAAACACATTCAAATGGAATTTGAAAATTAACCGTTTAACGAACTCATCCAGGCGCGCACGCGCTTTCCCCAGTCCCCACCGATTCCATCAAGACCGTTGTTAAAAATGGGATATTTCTTTTCCGTTTGTTTCTGTTGTCATATTTACCTTTGCGGAGTTTTGTTAGCCTTGGCTCAAGTTTGGGTAAGTTAGTAAATATTTATTATTATTATTATTATTATTATTATTATTATTATTATTGCTAGCTAGCTAGTCACGCTGCTGTGGGATGTTTAGGAATCTGAGGCTGTGTTCCAAATAACTTCCTACGTAAATACAGTACATAATGAAGATAAAGAACACTACACACTCCTTAGGGAGCCATTTGGGATTCAGCCTTTGGACCCCCATTGGATTAGGTACTTTTGGCTTTTGTCAGGGGTTAGTGTTATAGCCTCTGAAGCAATTGATCCCAATGAAGGTACCGACCTCGACACTTTTTAACGTTATGACTTCAGAAGTGTATCTGACTGTGACTCTTACCCCTGACAATTTCACTCCAACACACACACACACACACACACAGGTCTTACCATCCTTGTGAGCACCTTTCACTGGCGTAATTATTAATAATGCTATGAATCCCAGCCTAAATGTGCCCACAGGATTCATCTTGGTAGGTATTCTTATCCTTCACCCACACACACACACACACACACACACACACACACACACACACACACACACACACACAGACCTCAGTATTCAGCTGGTAGCCAGGTTTGTTTACCCACTTCTTTCTCTATGTTGGCCTTTTATTATGACTCTTCACCGCAGCTCATTTATACAAAGACAGTATCTGATCTCATGATAAAATAAAAAGAGCTCAGTTAGAGCTGATAAAGTGCAAGAGTCCTGATTAATAAGTCTGTCTATTTTATTGTTATTGTTATTATTATTATTATTATTATTATTATTATTATTATTATTATACTTGCACTTGTAGATTTGCACAGTAACTTGGAGCACCTGACATTTAAAGGTGAATATGAATACCTCCATTGTGGACTTGCTTCAAGTCTGCACGACGCGTTTATCCGGAAACCCAAAACTGGCTTGCGGAAAGTGAACAAAAAAGGTTTAGAAGAGGTCAGTAAAAGTAAAAGTAAATCAAAGTGCTGCACCTTGATGCTGATTTGTCTGTAGATGTCTGTCACGGTGTTGTGTTTGTGTTCAAGTGGCACAGTCAGTTACCACCAGCTACTACGAGTGCATTGCGGTTTTGTCGATCTCTGACTCCGCGGGCCGCATCGTGACCCCAATAGTTCCACGGGAAGTTTAGGTGCTTTGTGAGTGTGTGTGTGTGTGTGTGTTTGTGTGTAAGTGATACAGTACTGAGAAGCGGATGTGGCTGCTCTCATTATCAGATTTTGAGTACTGCTTTCGTGCACGCTCCTACCTGTAGGTTCACACACCCACAGCAATATAGGTCGAACGCCTTTCTTTTTTTCCTTTCTTTTTTTTTTCCTTTCTTTTTTTTTTTTGCAGTGAAAGGGTTTTCTCTGAAAGCATGAGTTTTCCATGGCAACAGGTGGCTGAGACAATTTGTTATTTTGAGGGCTGTACATCCTGATAAGATGTGTGTGTTAGTGAACGTAACAAAAACGGTATATCTGCTTCATCAAAAGCCTTTACCACATGAATCATGGGCAAAAAAAGAGACACGCATTTAGCATTTTCCTTCCACTCAGATGGGCTCTTTAATATCCACGCTGTTTTATATGCTAATTACGCTCGGACAAACCAGCCTCATGGCTTCATAACTCGAGGACGAGGTTTTAAATGCCGATATTGGCCCGCAGCCGCTTGTGTTAGGGATAATTGCGCTATTTTACTTGCTGATGGTGTTTTTCCTTCATTTGAACTTACTAATTAGTTAAAGGAGTCGAAAATGGGAAAGTTTAGGTTTTAAATCCTGTCTTACAAGTGATCAGCGGCCGTCTGCAGTTCGTAAAACCTATCCTACCAATTACCGCCATTACTAATGACTAATGGATGTTTAGTGTGTTGGGTGTTGACTCCAGATGTTTACATAGACACACACACATCCCGATGTGTGCAGAGAATTAAAGTTAAGCTATATTTGACAGTGTGTATTGATAGCTAGGCTTTACATACTTACATACTTACTTACTTATTTATGTACTTGCTTACTGACTAACAGGGCTATTCTGCGGTTGAGCGTACGTGGTGTCATGCGTTTTGAATGATCGGCATCTTCGTTTTGTCCAGAAAGATTAGGATTAGCGAAAGCTTTGGTGTATAACGTGTTATGCAGCTGTTGGTCTGGATGGAACCAGTTTACTATCAGCACTCACCTCTCACTCTGTTTACATGCTGATGTACCCTTTCAACAAGCTGTGTGTGTGATCTTTATTTGCACACTGCTTTTTTTCATCGAAGTCTTTTCAAAAAAAAAAAAAAAATGTCCCGTCATGCTGTTCTTTTGTAACCAAGAAGGACCATTGTGTCAACAGCGAACACGGAGAACTTTTTTGTCTGATTGAACGTTCACAAAGTTAATCCAGTCCAGGCAAATAGGTGAACAGTTGAATGGTAACGTTGCCCAAGGGCCTAACGGTGGCTCTCTCGCAGTGGCGAGATTTCACAACGTGTAAATGTGGTACGTTACACCGCACTCAGAGGGGTTTGGTGAATATGGCAATGCCATATTCAAACTCGCACGGGTAGGACATGCCCTGTGGCTGAGCAGTGTTTTGCTGACTTTTCCCTAGCAAGAACAATAGGGGGCGTGTGTATGTGCAGTAACTGTGTGTGTGTGTGTGTGTGTGTGTGTTTGTGTATGGACTGGGAGCTCATCCATGTGTTGGTGTCATTTATGGATTGTCAGGAAACACAGAGACCCTTTTTGTGTGGAAAGAGTGTGTGTGTGTGATGGGGGGCTTGAACACATGTGTGTGTGTGCAGTTATGACCCTGACTCGCTGACCCCTCACACTACATTCTAACACACACATACACACCAGTCACATGCTGGACGTCCAGCGAGGGCCTGATGCCAGCCTCCCTCCCCCATCACTCTCATCTACACACATCTCACTACAGTGTGACTTCACTTCCTGGAGCAGCTGTTTAAGTTTGTATATACTGTCAAATAATCATACAACCCTACATCATGTTTTTTTTTGCAGTATAAGCTTATTTTAAATGATCAGATATGTGTGGATGTTCTCCTGAATGCCAGATGTTCACATAGCTTTAAAAGTTCATATAAGATATTTAGTGGAGTGTCAAGACAAATTTCCGTACTATTTTTCAGTTACTCTGTAAGCATCAGTAAAGTTTCACGCCATACCGTTTAAAGTTCTTTTGAATCCTTTACGTTGTGATGTCACTACCACAAGTAATTTGCATACGGCCCCTCTGCCTGAGCGGGGTTAATGAATGCTCTTACTGAAGGCTGAATCCAAGCAGAAGACACAGGGGAAATGTCTGGCTGGTGGGAAGCCAAGCTATCTTCGCATAACCTTCCAAAGGAGTTTGTTTTTCTTTTTTCCGACATTCTGAAGATTTCTGTCTGAGTCTTACTGTTTGTTCAGCACAGTGCAGCTCGGGCTGCTTAACGAATAACGTGCAGTACAGTATATCTAGTAACTTTTTGCTTTGCCAAAAGTACTTTCAAAGTTGAAGGTGGGTGGATCTATATAAACCTAAAGGCAGCGCCGTGGCGCAGCAGGTAGTGCCGTAACCTGGAGTTTGTACGCTCTGCCCATCTGTGCATGATTTACTCTGGGAGCCCCAGGTTCCTCTCACATGCCAATGACATGCAGTCAATGCACCTATCTGTGTGTCTGCCCTGCCATGGACTGGTGACCTGTCTATGGTGTTTCCCATTACTCATTGAAAGTAATGACTGTTAGTTGTTTTGTCTAGCCAGCATCTTTTGTTTTCACTCAGCATGTAATTAAAGTCAGGGTGATGGCACGTTTTATTGTTAACTGTTGAAAGCCATTTAAAGTTGGCACTAGCACTAAGATTTTTTTACACAGAAGTCAACGATCGCTCATCCTTATTCATTTCCGATGAGGGCGGATGATGTGTAATCTTCCTCGGATGATTAACCCGACACTAGGGATGGAACGTAGCTAGTGTGACTGTGTCTGCTGGATAAAACACCACATGAGGATTTTGACCTTCCATCCATGGAGAGGGGGAGAGAGAGAGCAAGAGAGAGAGAGAGAGAGAGAGGTAGAGCAGAGAACTGTCCCTCATGCAAATCTTATATATCTTGTATATCTTTTGTTTAGCAAATACATACATTAGGGTGGTAGGCTACACAGCTCAGAATCATGCATGTGTGTGGCTAGGTCCAGTTTATACTATGTACTTTTAAAATGGAACCCTGAATAAGCTAGCTTCGACAAAAAAACTATGAGGGCCCAAAACTTTATTGTTCAGCATAAAAAAATGAAAGTTGTCTCTTTCAATCTTTTAAAACTTACAGTATGTTTACAGAAATGTCAGGACAGCAGAGCTGACAGGTAGTTAATGTTTGTTTACCATAACGGCAAGTTAAACTGATTTTTTTTTACATACAAAACCACGCTACTGCCTCCGACTTGCTCCATCACCATTCCACCTCACGATCCCTCTGATCTTCCAACCAGTTGCTCACAGCCATTTCACCACACAATCCCTCCGATCTTCCAACCAGTTGCACACAGCCATTCCACCCTCACCAATGAGGTCCAAAGGTGATCTGACCTTTTCCGTAGCCGCCCCAAGACTCTGGAACAGCCTCCCAACTTACATAAAGGAATCCCTTACAATGGACCACTTTAAGTCAAATTTAAAAACGTTAATTTAACGCCATTTGAATCCTTTTAAAGAGTATGTGTCTAGTGAAGTGTGTGTCTTTTTGTTCTGTCGTCATGTTCAGCTTGATTCGGTCGTTTTATGCTTTTAAGTTGATTTTCTTGTGCAGCACTTTGACCGACACTGGCTGTCTTTTTAAATGTGCTATAAAAATAAAGGTGACTTGACAAAAGTGTTTTAACACAGTAAATGCCACCAGTGTGATTTGTTGTTGTAACACATTTATTACCATATATACAGAATTTATACAAAAGTCTTATAATAGGCACCCTATTGTTTTTTGATACATGATACATAACTTTCGTTATGGAGTTCTGCATTATTGAGTCAGTATGAAAAGATTTTATATTTCCAAATGTTACTTTTCCAACAAAAAATAAAATTTACAGAGCACTTTTCAGACAAAAACATAATGAAGGCTGCTGGGTTTTACATGCAGAAAAAAAGAAGAAAGTGTGACAGTCATAGTCTTCAGAAGAGCTGTGGCAGATTCTCCAAGATGCTCGGTAAAACTTAAAAGCTCATTTCCTAAAATAATAAAACTGCACACATTGTGAAACAGTTGTAAGAAAAAGACACACCATATATGGACTTCCTTTAGTTTATTACTGTTTACTGCACTTTATAGTGTTTTCTTTTATGTAGCAACATCATTATTTTTGACAGCATCTTTGCATGTGCCTAATACTTCTGCATTGTACTGTACTGTAATTAGCTGGTCAGTTTTACAGCCTAACAACTATAGGGTGCCTAAGACTTTTGCACAGTACTATACATTTAAAAATTTTACATATCTTAATAAATAATGAATAAATAATGCACGTTTGAGTCAAAAGAACCAGCAAAAGATTCCAATTGATTTTTTTTTATCAGTCCTGGATATTACACACAAAAGCAAAGTAAACTTATGAAACATCAGGCTATTTAGCAAACATCATTGCTAGTTAGCAGCTATCATTGTGCTCTGCTGGAAGTACAGTGAAATAACGGAACGAACGACATGCTGATAAGCAAAGCTTCAGACGAATGCTTTCATTAGCTAATTTGGTGGTGTGCTGTACGTTTCACCGTGTTGCTATTACATTATGGTCACAGCAGCGTTGAAGTGGCTGGAAGGTAAAGTGCTTTAATACGTTATTAATAAGGTGTCTGACAGTGCTTTTACTCTGCTCAGAAAACCAGGCAGGCTACAGCAACGAAGTGTAAAACACATTATTATACTAAAGCAAGCACAGTACGTTCTTTTAGAAATAATCATTTTTAAATTCACTGAAATGAAGATTCCAGATAGAAGGATTTATTTATGTATTTAGTTTTGCCAAGCGTAATTTAAAACTGTATGATGATTTGTGAAAAAAAGCTTACTATTGAAGAAGCCAGGGATTTCAGTAGGACTTTTTTTTTTCATGTTCGGTGACCAAAGTTCCAGACCCTTAGAAGTGACAGAATGTAACCTTGTTCAGACAAACGGGTGAGCAGGAAACGTCCTGTTTTTCTCAGACCCAAATGTCACACAGGCAAACGGCATCACTCACACCAGCACAACAGCACAGCTGCTGTAGTGCACTTTGAATTTCTGACTCCTTGGATACTACAAAGTAATTATCAACAGAAGACAATTTGGCAGCTTGTAAAGTATATGTGTGTGTGTGTGTGTGTGTGTGTGTGTGTGTGTGTGTGTGTGTGTGTGTGTAAACAAGTGTCTGGTTTGAGACATTTGCAGACTGTGTAGCTTGTAGTAACCTTTTAACATGTTTTCTTGATATAAGTCTGTCTGTGTGTGTGTGTGTATGTGTGTATATATATATATATATATATATATATATACATACATACATACATACATACATACATACATACAGGGGTTAGACAATAAAACTGAAAGACCTGTCATTTTAGACCACAATAATTTATTAGTATGGTGTACAGCGTCAATTCATCTTGGGAATGACATATACAAGTCCTGCACAGTGGTCAGAGGGATTGGAAGCCATTCTTCTTGCAGGATAGTGGCCAGGTCACTACGTGATGCTGGTGGTGGAAAACGTTTCCTGGTATGCTGTTATGTCACCCAGATTGATGACATGATTGTGTCATCATGTTGTGTGCATATATTTTGAGCAAAACTGTGCTCTTACCCTGCTAATTGAACCTTCACACTCTGCTCTTACTGGTGCAATGTGTAATT
>JAOVVG010000047.1:26933011-26946751 GCA_028566375.1 Leptodoras nelsoni | reverse complement strand
TATATATACACACACACACACACACAGACTGAGTAATAGTCTGTGTGAATAATTATTCCGTATCATTAAAAGATCACACCGTGTAGAGCTCTGTGCTTCTTTTTCATATACTCCTTTTTAAGACACATTCTCAGCAGATCCTATATATTCATATTTATATACTGTATATACATTTAAAACTATTCATATCGTTTTAAATGACACACTGGTTTCATCCTTCAGCCTGAGCTCCTGCTTTCCTCCTTTCTTTATTATAACAAATGATTATGCATTAATATACAAATAATAAACAGGGTACAAATAATACCGTTAGGCACTGGAGTAAAAACAAGCCTCCATGATTGAACAAATAGTATTTAATAATAGTAATAGGCTGAAAACAAAGTGAGTAAACGTGCATGCACAGATCCATTAGTGGCCTGAAATCGGTATGGGAACGATCGGATATGGCATATTTTCCAGTTTCCAGTTGTGAGTGTAAGGTTTGACAGATGCCCGTGCCACATGGGAACCTTGGTCACGAATGATCTAAATTCATGTCTCCATAAAGCCTGTGACATTTCACAGAAGTTGGCAGCAGAAGGCTGCAGAAAGGGGAGGGAGTCACTGCCAGGCAAGGATGTCCGGATCAGATCGGGATGAGGTGATTTCGGCGATGCTCGGAGCTCGGATACCGGTGTTATATCGTAATGTAAACGAGCAAATAGGATCTAACTTTCAGATGCACACAGCTTTCGATTAAAGGGTTATTTACTAGAACTGAAACACTATTTCCTACAGGAATCTGTGCTTCTTTCTTGCACCTTGCTCTTAGACATTCTTCAGGAGCTATAATGTGTGTATCGTAATCTGGCATAGACTTTATTTTGAATTTAGAAGAGCGTTTCGGTCATTTCATGCATTTCACCTTCGCTTTTACGGTTCTCTTAATGCTTGACACATTTAGACTGAGGTTTCCAAAATAGGACGTCATATATATATAAAATTAAAACTGCAGTATTCAGACACCAATTATGGGCTATATGTAGTATAGATTATTACATAGTTATGTAATATATATGTATGTAATATGTAATACATGTGTAATGCAATACATTGACATTTACTATGACCTGAAGTTGGC
Source organism: Leptodoras nelsoni (assembly GCA_028566375.1). Classification (NCBI taxonomy): domain Eukaryota; kingdom Metazoa; phylum Chordata; class Actinopteri; order Siluriformes; family Doradidae; genus Leptodoras; species Leptodoras nelsoni. Next base: position 26,945,628 of record JAOVVG010000047.1, on the reverse strand, counting down.
CGTGGGAAAAAAAGCAGCTGTAGCTGATTAAACACACACACACACACACACTCATGAGGGCTTCACTGAATTGTTAATTTAACACACAGAATAGAAATGCCAAAATATATTCTGAGATGAAAGATAAAAGAAATATGTCACATCTCAGTCACAGAAAGATCAAGATACTGTAAATATTATTAATCGTGTGTTTGTGTGTGTTATGTATGTGTGTTAGTTGGAAAACGGCAAAATGTGCGAAAACGAGTATGACAGGCAAAGTTTCAATAAGAACCGATTTCCGTATAAAACCACAAGAACATATGTTCATATGAAATCTGATGCGATTTAAAAGCCAAGGTCGGGCAAAAAAAGTCATTAGACTTTTTATAATATTATCGACCACTATGTTTAGTCATGTACTTGATATACTGTATATAGACACACACTTTTCAACATATTATTCTGAAAGAATCTTGGCGCTGCAGATTTCCTCCTCTTGTTAAGTCATAAAAAGACTTAATAAGACTTTTAAGACTTTTACAAAGTAACACACAGCCGTAACTGAAGGTAAGGCCACCGGTTACAGATAATAAGAGTGATCTAGTTCAGCAGAATATTTCTGAAAAAGAATAAATAAGAATTTCCACATACTCCTTTCTCAGGCATCTTGGACAGTGAATCATGTGTGTGCGTGTGTGTATGAGCGTGAGAGTGTGTGTGAGAGAGAGAGAGAGAGAGAGTGTTACTGGTGTATTTCCAGTTAAACAGTGTACTTGCCAAGCTTTTCACTTCCTACAATTTTGTAGGGCTGCGTGGAAGCAGAATATGTTTTCCAGTGAAAAAACATGTGCGTGTATATGTGTGTGTGTGTGTGTGTGTGTGTGAGAGAGAGAGAGAGTGTGCGTGAGAGACAGAGAGACAGAACACAGAACATGACAGTATTTTTGTTATATACTGTTAAATGCATTAATTTGTTTTTGACTGATTTTGACACCTACTCTTAGCCTAATATTAGTACTTTTAGAAGTAACTTGTCTTATAATGTCTTTTTTACTAAGTTGCTTCATGACAAAGTGCAGTTTCTCACTAAGCATTAAACCTCATTAAACTGCTCAACAGTGTATGTAAGAGAACGGATGCCATTTTAAAGGCGAAAGGGCAATAGGTGGTCAGCCTTCCAATAATGTCCTTAAACAGTATCACGGGTTCTCAGGTAGACTGTTTACACAAAAAGAGTGTACAATCAATGCCTACCAGGCCCTGATCAGGACAAACCCAGAATAAGGGGTCAGTGTAGCTCAGTGATTAAGGTGTTGGACTAGTGACCAGAAGGTTGTGAGTTCAAATCCCACCACAGCCAAGCTGCTACTGTTGGGCCCCTGGGCAAGGCCCTTAACCCTCAACTGCTCAGTTGTGTAAATGAGATAAATGTAAGTCGCTCTGGATAAGGGCATCTACCAAGTGCCATAAATGTAAATGTAAAGACTACTGAAAAAAATCTAGATTAGAAGAAGATTAGAAAAAATATTCTTGCATATTGACTTCTATCCAACTGTACTGTATGTCTTGCTATACTATGCAATAGCACTTAACTACTCAGTAGTACTGTGTGGTTATCTGTGATAGCACAAAAAGAACAGAAAGTAATGTAGTGTAACTGTAAGAATTTTTAGATCTGGCCAAGAACATTTGTAATTGTTGGTAAGCAGGAAGGCAACAAGCCACAGACGTAATAAACACACTTAGCTGCCACTACAACACCTACCTGTAAGTGAACAGTGAATTTATTGTATGCTTTTGGAGGTTTTCTGGCATGTGTCATGTGAATTGATAGCAGGCCACCGAGAGCCAACATACAACATATGGAAAATGTTTTCCCATACCCTGAAAGGGGATTTACCAGTCCCTGGTTCAAAGTGTTCAATTTGGACACCTTTACTAGTATAGTTTGAGCTTCCTATTTTGTTTGATAACAGGCATGATGTGAATAGAATAAATGCAGAAACCTAATGTTTTCTGTCATTTCTCTTTTTCTTATTACAGACTTGGAGATCTTAAGGTGTAATAGGATCAAAACCACTTTGAGGGACCCCAACTAGGAACAAGAAGCAGAAAGTCCCAAAAGAAGATTAAGAGACTTTCAAAAAAAAAAAATTAAGAAAGCATAGAGGGTGGACTACTACAATAAAAGATGAGAACTCTGAAAAAACAAAGAGGACGCTCTCCTTTGTCGACACGAACAAAGAGTGTGAGGAAGAGAGGAGATAAACATGACAGACAATCACAGACTACACCTGCTGCAGTGTCGTCCCAGAAAAATACTCCATCTAAGTTGGACAACTCTGAAGGGAAGACAGTCAAGAGGAGCAATACTCCAAACAGGGAAGGGCTAAAAGGACAGTTAAAAGGATTGTCTGTGGAAGTAGATCAAGCTGAGCAAATTGTAGTGAGAGTCAATAAAATGACTACTCCTGAAAACACTAGCTCAAAAATGCATAACCTTACCATGACCAACAGTATAACCAGCAACTCACTGAGCACAAACACAGCAGCCAATAGCTCAAACAAAAGCACTATCATTACCAATCATAGTCCCATCACACTCTCCAGCAGGAAAACAGCTACTTTTAAAGCCAGGGTACCCAAGAAAAAGTATATGTATGAACATGGAACTGTCAACACATCTCCAATCATTCCTTCTGTACCTTCAGTTGCACTTAATAGCAATCACCTCAGTAAACTTTGTAACTCTGTTACTCCTAATAGCCTCCCTGTAGCCAACAATGTTGTAGCGGAAGCTGACAAGGTTGTTACGTCTGCTAATATGCATAGCAAAGTTTTAGCAGACAACAAAACAAACACAGATGTGACAACATTCAGTTGTGTGGGTATGGGAGAGGTTGTCAAAGATGAAGTTCCATGTGTGGAAAAAAGCATGACGGGACAAGTGAAAACAGATGCATTTGGAGAAGCTGCCCCAAATTCAGCTTGCTCATCATCCACAGAAACAGCCAGTGAGAACTCACCAGATCTGGAGGTGGTGGAGCCTTCTAATGTTCACCAAAATATAGGGACTACCTTAAACATACCAAAAACCAGAGCACTATCCCTTCCTCCACTCCTTACACAAAACAACCATCAACGTCAGCAAGAAAGTTTTTCAGGAATAGCTGAGGCACTGGCTAAAGGCCTCAAGAATCAGAGAGTGCTAGCTCGCCATCAGAGAATAAAGGCGGTAGAAGGAGAAGAGCCAATCAAAGAATGTGTTTTTATCCGTGGTGTGGTGCGTGGAGCTACTAAAGAACAGCTCAATGTAGGATTGCAGATTAATGGGGAAGAGATGCAACTTTTGCTCCCATTTCATACACTGGTAAATCACCCAGACCAAACTGTTGACCTCATCTTAGATGCCCCTCCACCAGGCAATGATCAATTGGAAGTCGGGACACGTGTTTGTGTACCTTATGGAGAAGATAAAGGGAAGGAATGGTATAGGGAAGGAGTAGTGTCACAGGTGGACTCCCATCCAGCTGTTGCTTGTCCTTACAGAGTGCTACTGCATGAAGAGAATAATCACAATAAAGCAGGGAACAAACAAGAAGAGGGGCAACAGAGAACTGGCATTCAGGCCGTCTGGGTCTCCCGACAGAACCTGCGCCTTCTTGTCCCACCATGGGAAGGAGATGTGCAAGAGAGAGAAGAAAGAGAAAGAAGGGAAGATAGGGATGTAGAGAGAGAACTGTGTCAGCTTAGTAGGGGAATGAGTATGGGACAAATGACAAAGCCACCTCAGACAAATTCTGATATTGGTGGTCAACAATATAAGGGCACACCTACTCCTTCATCTGCATCCTCACCAGCAATTATGATGTCAAACAGTGCACTGATCATACTGACCGGAAGAGACAGTCAGGTAGCAGAAGACACAGATAAAGAAAGAAAAAGAAAGAGAGAGAGAGAAAGAAAGCAGCTACAGACTCCAGAGGTTGACTTGGAAGTTTTAAGGCTTAACCTGGCACCTCTTGAAGATGCAGTAGGTACTTTGGTTTCAGGAGTACCCAAAACAGTTAGACCCATTGACCACAGACAGATAATGTCTAAGCCTTCTGGATACTCAAGTCCCATCTCGGTTGTCCGAGGTCTAGCTTGCACATCCTTGGGTACCCACTTAACTGGTCCACCATCAGGCAGCCCAGTTCCTTTGCAACTCCACTCTACAACTGTGCCTCCCTCACCCAGCACAAAAGGCTCACTTATACCCTTGGACAAGACCGCCATTCCTTCACAGACCTCTGCTCCTATCTCAGGGAGTTCTGCTTCATCCTCAGCTTCCTCCTCACGATCACGAACTCCACTTTCTGCTGCTCAGCAAATATATAAGAAGGGAGATGTGGTCTGTACACCCAATGGTATCCGCAAGAAATTTAATGGAAAGCAGTGGCGTCGCTTGTGTTCAAAGGATAGTTGCATGAAAGAGTCTCAACGTAGGGGCTACTGCTCTCGACATCTCTCAATGCGTACTAAAGAGATTGAAGGAACAGGTGGAGAGAGGGAGCTAAAGAGAGGAGGAGGGAGCAGTTCAGGAACTGCAACCCCTTCAGACTTGCGAGGCCGGGCTAGCAGTGAGTTTGACTGGGAGGAGACGTCACGGGACAGTAGTGAGACCAGCAGTCGGGGAACTGACTCAAGACCACGTCTTGTTCTTCCATCACTTCTGCCACAGGATTTCTCACGCTTTGACTTTGATGAATGTGAGGCTGCTACTATGCTTGTGTCTTTGGGGAGCTCACGGTCAGGGACACCCTCATTTTCCCCAATATCAAACCAGTCACCTTTCTCTCCAGCTCCCTCTCCCTCCCCTTCTCCACTCTTTGGTTTCCGCCCTGCCAATTTCAGTCCTATTACAACTTTAACAGTCATACCTCCTCGTCGCCACAGACACACAAGTGGTACTAGCAGCTCGAAGTTTAGTACCTTAGTGGCAGAGAAGGATCGGGAGAGACTTGCTTCTGGCATTGTACCATCTTTCCAAACAAGTTTAACCTTTACTGTACCTGTAAGTCCTAACAAGCATAAATCAGATACCTCACAACCCACAGCTCTTGTTATGCAGGATTGCACCAAACTTGAACTGGACCAGAGCACAGGGGATCTCTCAGGAGGAACTTCCTTTCATGTACTTTCCCCTCAGACAACCACGTTCTCTCACTGCAAAAGGCCCACCTCATCCACAGCTTCTTCACTTCCACCTTCTCCTTTAACCATAGAATCAGGGTCACTGCGTGCAGTCCCTCAGCAGACACTCCGTGACTCTCCTGTAATTGTACGAAACCCAGAGGTTCCTCTAGCAAAATTTGCAGAATGTCCACTGGTAAAGGTTGCAGATAAGGAGGGCGCAAACTCCAAGAATGACAGCTTGACTGGTGTACTTTCTGGTGCAGGATTACAGGTGCCTGTTCCAATTAATGCTGCAGCCTCCACTAATGGGGCAGTCTTATTACATAGCCCTTCATCAACTCTGGTTCTGGTGTCTTCCATCTCATCCCTTCCAAACCCCAACCCTACAAGCCTCACCACTCAGTCCAGCCCTGCCTTGGCCTGCATATCTGTGCCCAGTCCTGCCTCTGATCCTGCTTCCTTTGGTTCTGGAGGAGGAGATCAGGGAAAGGGTGGAATAACAAAATTACAGCAGCCAGTTCCATGTCATCCTGCCCCGACTGCTTTGTTGCCACTTTTACTTCCTGCAGAGACGTTGCACCCTGTGCCATGCAAGGACATCATCATGGGAAGACCAGGAACTGGTAAGAGTTTTCAGTTATAAACTTTTAAATGTGTTAAATGCCAACATTTATTCTTTCTAGTCTGGCGAGTGTATCCAGTTGCTTCTCCTTCCTCTCTAAATGTCTGTTGCTCAGCTTTGTTATATGCTTAGGGTCAGTGAAAACAAATGAAAAAATCAAGGTTTCCCCAAACTCTTGAAGAGCAATATATTTGTTCATAGCCAGAACAAAAAGGTAAATTTTTGTCACTGCGTGGATAATTGCAAAAACACTTGTTGCATGTATAGCTGGCCCCCAGTTATTGGTATTTTTGCTATGTTAGAAGTATCAAGATATCTGCTGTGGAAATTTTAAAAAAGAGCTGGTACAAGTTAAAATCATGACACATTCTGCAGTAGGTGTGTAATGAATAGACAAGTCACCTGCTGAAATTAATCAAGGCAACAACTATAAATCAATTATTATCCATTGTAATTAATTATAAATGGATTATTATTGTTAATATTCAGTGAAGACTACGAAATTGTACCGTATCAGATTCTGTGGTATTGGCAAACCGTTGCCTTTGAATTGAAATCGTATTGCATCACGTGGAAGCCTGAGGATTTCTCTCCATTTTGCAGATGCTATCACAGGGCAAGGTGAGTTACACATGTATATGTAGGAGTTTGTGTTGGAATCAGAAGCAGGATCTCAGATATAGGCTTATTCTCCGTTTAGACTGCTGAGTGACTGGACAGGTGAGATGGAGTTTGCCTAAAATGGTGATATAAGGACACACTTCTTGTAAGATGTCGGCTTATCGTATAGCAGTATTGCGTCCAGTATAACTATCTGACCATTTGATGTAACCACAGGAAGTCGTTCTGAAATTCAGCAACTCAAAATAGCGAATTAAAATGAAGTGAAATAGCCTACACCATGCACCCATTACGATTTCATGCTTTAGTATAGCAAGACTGCAAGTTCTACACAAAATTCACTGTATGTGCACGGTGTTAAAAATAAAATACTATATGTTAGTAGAAATTTTGTATATGAACTGAGAAATAAAGTTAAAAGCCGTATTGTTAAATTCAAACTAACTACAGTAATTGATGTGACTAAGTGACTAATACTAGTACTGCTCCTAGTACTGTTCAAGCACTCATTAGGCTCATTAGATATATAGTGAAGAAGAAATACAGCTTGCTTGTTTGGTGATGTTAAAAACCCTGCCTCAGATACTTCTACTGAAATAAAAAAAATCTAAAACCGTGTACCTGTGACATTCGGAATATCAAATGTCTTTCCCCACATCTCTTTTGTACTTCAGGTGGCAACTCTAAATACGGCACGTATTGTTTAGAAGCTGAAAGAAACAAAAAACGAAGCATCCACTGAACCATGATACAAATAAAAGAAAAAAAAAGATGGAAGGAATGAATGAAAATAAGATAAAAACTACATGCATGTATTCATAAACTATCCCCATACAATCAAAATATGATTAAACATAAATGCACAAAACATGATACTTCAATACTACAATACTTCATACAATCACAAAGAAAAAAAGGCAGATGTAACCTATGTTTTTCAGCATACTTGCATACATCTGTACTCATGAATTCTAGTGAATGTTCTTAAATTCTTTGTCATATTGTTGAGTCTATGTTGCTGTATGGCTGAAAACATGTGGAAATCATTGCAGCTTTGAGAGTTTCTGAGCCAGCTTAGACTTAGATACTGTTTTATTGCACTACATACCACTGACAGTAGTAACACTACACTATTATTTGCATACTTGTTCTGCCTTTATAATTTGCCTGTAAATCTTTACACATGTATTTAGCAAAATAATTGAATACTGTATCATGTTATATATTCTTATATTACTTCCACAAATTAAAATTGAAAGAATGTCTGTAGTCTATCAGGAGTTCAGGTCTATGATAGTGAATGATAGTTATCTATCTATGAGTGTCATTTCTTCTTTATCATGACTAGAGCCCCAGTTGAAAAGTGGCCGCATAGCATGATGCTGCCACCACCATGCTTTATCATGAGCATAGTGTTCTTTAAGTGGCTTGTTTTTGCACCAAATGTAGCTTTTAGAATGACGGCCAAAAGGTTCTACCTTGGTCTCATCAGTATAAGTATAAGACATATTGCCATACGGTTTGACGTGATTGTATGTCCATTTTTATACAAGCATATACATGTATACATGTTATGACTCATATATGATATGTTTACTGTACATATATGATATGTTTTTTGTTTGTTTTTTTAAACCTACCCCATAGCCCGCACGTGTGAGATTATTGTCCAATGCATGGAGTTAGTTAGCAGTATTTGCCAGTACTCATTTAATGAACCCTTACTGGGTTTCTAGGGGAGCATGGTGGTTGGAGGTACATTATCAAACTGGGACCTTTGTTAGCCAGACCCATAGACACTGGTGGCATGGCTGAGGGTGCCAGATCTCATTCTTCATTTGGGACAGAAGAGCTGCTCAGATCTTCCAGGATGGTTAGACAACTAGTGAAAATATCAGTGGAGGCCGTGTAGGTCCCTGTCCAAGTGACCTTACCAAACTTTTCCATCTAGGCTACCACCTCTGAGGTGCAGATTCCACTTGACAACAGAATAGGTGCCACTTTGACATTGCGTCAGCTGCACCGAAATACCGCCCCAGCAGTTTAAATCTGCCGGCCAAGTGCACCAGGTTGACATCGCAGTGCAGTCAGCGCGGTGGGGTCCTGGTTAAGTGCCAGGTTATTTGTGAACATGTGAATGGCATCATGCACAGAGAGGCACCTATGTATCTGCCAATGTGACTACAATGGGGCAGAAAATGAAAAACTATATGAAAATCTGCAGAACTAATAAAGAAGTGGATTAGTACTGCTTTCTAGCAGGTCCTAAATCACAGACACTTTGGGGACAAATTAAAGGAAAAACCAACGGCTCTGTTATACTTCGGTGGGTGTTTATTTATTTTTGCGCTCTTGGTTTGCCTCCAAATGTCCCTTCAGAATGTGAAAGTGTCACTGTAACTGATTACAACATTATTTATCACTTTTCTCCTATAATGAAACATTTCTATCTTGATGGCCATGGGTGCTTCCAAGATGACTCTGCCCCCATCCATAGAGCAAGAGAGCTCAGTGAATGGTTTGATGAAAATAAAAACGATATAGATGCTATGGCCTTCCCTTCACACTCCTCAGTTCTCAACCTAGTTGGATACTTATGACAGATTTTGGAGCCATGTGTCAGACAGAGTTCTCTACCACTATCAAAACCACCAACTTAAACAGTGTTCATCACTCCAGTTTGGTTCCATAGACTTGATTCTATGCCAAGACACAGTGAAGCTGTTCTGGTAGATTGTGCTAGCCTGATACTTTACTAACACAACTTTACATTGGTTTTTCCATTTGTCCCGATCTTGGAGGGAACGTTGCACAGTCCTCACGCTGATGTTTGTTCAGGCCCCAGCATTGAATTCTGATATTACTTGAGGCAGTGTTGTACACCTATTGCGTGAAACGATTCTTGAACGAATGCTCATCAGTGGAAATCCAAACTTTTCTTCTACTTCTGAAATGCTATGGCCATTCCCACAACTATTAAACTGTGCCGAAAATCACAAAATCGTGATAACTTGCCATTTTCATGGTGGACACACCTCTAGAAGCTTCCATATCTATCGCTTATATATATGTATATATATATACTGGCGGATGCAACTATTGACGTAGATAGGTGCCGTTGCATTTTTATTTTACATAGGCCAGTTTTTCTGGTACTTCAGTGTATATAAATGCTAAACAGCTTCGTAAGCATTTATGATAATCTCAGAGAATTGATAAGTGGAACATTTATGGATGACAGATCTTCCTGAACACTATTGTGATACTGAGATTGACCTTGACATTCTCATCTCTTCTCTATCTGCTTCTCTATCTCCCATGTTAATATTAACAAAAAAATGTTCATATTACCTGGCATGTAAAGGGTTAGGGTTAGGGTTCTGGATATTCACAGCTTTGCTGGAAATGTCATCATGTAACTCATTTTATCAGTACATAGGCTCATAGTACCAGTTTTTCTGTCACTTCGGTGCATGAGAAAAGCACCCTCACCCAGGGAGGAAGGAATGTGAGGAGCTGCTAAATGGATATGTCCATAATTTCTTTATGTATTCACACATACCGTACACACGGGCAAGAATGAGAAAGGAAAGGATCGATATGGCGACAGTGCTAATAGTGGGCAATATGACACTTTGTGACCTTGCTGCAAGTACATGAAGGGCTGTGGTATACAGGTTATTATTATTAGATTACCATTACCATATTTTTTGTATGGTTCAGGTTGAATTTAACTTTGCAGGTTACTCATGTTGGAGCTTCTTCCGTACGTAATCACATCAGAAATAGACATAGGTAGGTGGCAAGTTAATTTAAGGGCGAATTAAAGAGATTTTTATAAACATTTGACGGTGAGGCTTGTTTAACTAATTGTAGTCTACTTTGTCAGAACCACAGGGCATATAGTGCACTCCCATTACAGCGTATACCGTGTCACTTCTTTCGCCACTTTGGCAGGTTTGTGTCACTAGCAGTTGGCCACTTTGCAAGGGTGTGTGTGTCACTAGTCCAAAGAAAGTATTTAGCTCTGTGATGGGGGAAAAAAGAAAGCCTGGTATGGCTGTTATTTATTTCTTTACAAGCTTTTATTGCACTGATTTCGGTGTGTAGCTAGACATGACATTACTCCTACCCACAATCAGCAATCTGATTGATTCGCTCCTGGTGATATTCATTACTCTGCATAAGATTAAACATTTCTTCACCTTGTTTGTAATGCTCTGGCTCTGAGCATGAAGGTTTTCAGCTGGACTTCACAGAAAATACATAGGAGACTAAGTATAAGTGCTTCACTTAGCTACAGGGCGAATGTCATAAAAAAAAAAACGGCACATCTTGACGAGCTTCATCGGAGATATTCAAAAAACAGGAAACTGCATCACTAATTCCTAAAATATTTGGAGATTCTATTTCCACTCATTTGAACACACTTGAAGACGGTACATAAGACTGATGGAATTGAAGACTGGAAGGAGAGAAAGAAGACAGGGATGTATGTACAAGTGTATAGAGGAACAGAGGAAGAAGAAGACTAGGAGAAAGGTACTCTTTCCCAAGGACACAATCTCAAATCAAATTTAGGTTACACTACCTGACCAGCTCATCACCCGTGTTGTTAGAGAATGATCCCCCCCACCCCCCTTAACACGATGCGACCTAGTCTTCTTCTTCCTCTGTATACGCTCTCTATACGCTTGTCCTATTCTTCCTTCTATCCTTCCTCCCTTCGATTCCTCCAGTCTCGTGTACCGTGTGGCAGTTAGCAACAAAGGCCTCTGTCGTTACTATTTTTATTTAAGTGTGTGTTCAGGTCCAGTCGTCCTGTTCGGAAGATTATCACCTGAACAGTGGCTGGTAGGCATAACCATTTCTTACAGTGAATTATTAGAATGCAATGCATGATAAATGCATGTGCATTTATATCTGGACTCTTTGTATTAAATTGTATATAGAAAACAGTAGAATAAAACTGGTGTATATTACATTTATGCTGTAGAATTAGAATTATAGAAGTGCAGACAGAAGATCCTTGGCATTCTGGTTAGGTCAGGGTTTTTTTTCACCTTCTGTTTTATAAATTTCATGCATTATTCTGTGTTACTGTTCCAAAAATACAGAATGAGAGATTAAAAGTGTGCTTAGAGGTGCAGCGCTTTACCATGCAAAGTGTTTTTGGGAGTATATAAGGATTTGCAATAAGACTGAACTGCATCAGTGTTCATTGCCAGTGGATTAAAGGAAAACAGAGCTTTGGTTATTGAGAATTATCAGCCAGCGTGCCATATGAAAGTGTAAGCATTTATGAAAAACTAGTGCCAGTATTTATTTGCAGTCATAATGTTTCAGAAGGAATGCGTATATTCATAATTTTTCATTACGGCAGTTGGCGAAGCATGCAGTCTCGTTTTTGTGCATTTCATTTGGCAACCTAATTCTGGTGAACAACTGGACAATTTTAACAGGCATTTAATATGATTTAGGTGTTTCACTTCTGGCTGAATCACATTTTTTAATCATGCATGCTGAAGAGAAGGAAGTCCCACGTTGTGTGTAAATAATCTTTCTAATAAACTTTAGATTATAAAATTTCATACAGCCCTTAATATCATGCCGCCCGCACACCGTAGCCTACTGCATCATTTCATAAGCATCTCTACTGTATATTGGTAAATAAAAGATGTAACTTGGGTACCTTTACACTAATATAAATTTCAAACCGTTTAAAGTAAACGTTCAGTTTCCTGAACATTCAGTATTCGAGATTCTTCACTATTTCCAGGTCGCTAATTAAATGTAAGCAAACGTGTGATATTGACGGTGCTTTGCCGAAAGGTCAGATTTTCCTCGTTGGTAAAGTCTTTTCATTGAAACGTGTTCCGAAGAAACTCTGATGGATTTGATCTAAAATGGCTCCTAAGGTTTTGCACAAACTTGTGGAGTCCATGCCAGCTCAAATGCACGCTGCCAGCAAATTACAGCAAAACGGAGACATAGCAAATACCAAGAGTCTCTGAAGCGCATGGCAATACTTCACAGATTCTACTTTTCACTTAAGTAATATAATTTGTAATGAAATTTGTTGTCAGAAGTTTGAAGTCAATGCGAAACAGAAGCATTTTCACAAGACGTTTCGACGCCAATGTACAGTACAGGCCAAAAGTTTGGACACACCTTCTCATTCAATGCGTTTTCTTTATTTTCATGACTATTTACA
>JAOVVG010000047.1:26895464-26912940 GCA_028566375.1 Leptodoras nelsoni | reverse complement strand
CACTCACACCAGTACAACACACACTAACACACCACCACCACATCAGTGTCACTGCAGTGCTGAGAATGATCCACCAATCAAATGGTACCTGATCTGTGGGGGTCCTGACCATTAGAGAACAGGGTACAGTAAAGAGTTTTAACCAGCACTACTACAGAACCATTAGTTTGGAACCGTACCAAGTCTGCTTTACAGTAAATCGGTTATTATAGTCCACACCAGAGTGCAGTATCTGGTGTTAAGATCGCATGAGCTAGGGGCAGTATGGTTCTAATGAACCTCTAATGTGGTTTGCTTGCAGTGAGAAAGTGATTCGATCCTGACACAGATAGAAGTAGTCAACCACACACACGTGTTTTAGGATGTGGGCAAGAGTGTTTTTGCCAAAGCGCAGAGCTGCAGAAATGTGCGTTCTGGAGGCTTGGACTGATAAACGAAAAGAGAACAGTAGGTTTGATACACAGAACCATTTAAACAAAGCATTTCTATAATGATCTATTAATGGACATAGCCTAGTGTTTTCCATGTTCCTGTGGTTTTTAGGATTTCTGCGCAAATTTGGCGAAGGCACTTTTTCCACCCTTTGTCGTATTTCTGACCACTGAATGAAGGAGTTTTATGCATGTGTTCTCAGCCCTGGAAACAAACCTCAGCTTGCTTAATTATGCGCTGTGAGAAAACAAAACAAACCAGATACGACCCAGAAGTATTCATTTTGACTCGGCAGCCAGATTAAAGATGTGAAAGTGCACACTGTAAGTGGTTTTATTACATGCGATGTCTAAACGTACTAGTAACAAGAAGGACTCCGGTGCACCAACTGCATCAAACTGCAGCGTCGACATGGCAACTGAAGAAATGTGTGTAGAAAAACTGACTACAGTCACAGTGTCCACAGTTTTTCTGTTTCATGACATGACATTCTGCCCGTTAATAGGGTATGCAAACGAGAAGCAAATGAAAACATTCAAGGCGAGTAAATGAGCGGTGTTGGAGTGTGCCGCTCTCCTTAATTGATCAGTAGAGTCGGTTAGAATCCACAGGGAGGCTGCACCGCGTCCAGATGAGTTCCTCATGAAGCCACTGCTGAGCTGAATCAAGCCTAGTTAGTACAAGGGTGTGTCTGATGAGTGGGGATGAAAATATATTTGCTCAAAAGTAGACTTGCATGTGATGCACCAAGATTTTGATCATTAGCCGAGCTGTAATGTGTGTGTGTGTGTGTGTGTGTGTGTCCAGGTTTTTACCAGGTGTCATCCCTGACCCACCAGTCTCGGCATCTCCTGGGAAGCGTCGTTCCCAGTCTCTGAGTGCACTGCCCAAAGATGACAAAAACAGCCCTGGCAAGGTTGCTACACACACAAACACCAAACCATTTCAAAAGAGAAAATAAACTCCCAATTTGTGAATCTTCAGACACTTTCATCTTCTTGATCTTGTGTCCATACTTTTATACCAAACACAGAGGGAGAAGGATCACATCCGGAGGCCCATGAATGCCTTCATGATCTTCAGCAAGCGCCACCGCGCTCTCGTTCACCAGCGGCACCCTAATCAGGACAACCGCACTGTTAGCAAGATCCTGGGAGAGTGGTGGTACGCTTTGGGACCCAAAGAAAAACAGAAATATCATGACCTTGCATTCCAGGTAAAGGAATGTGTGTGCGTACAGTCTCACACACTAATGCACTGCTGTTGAGGCTTTGCTCACTGGGTAAAGAAAATGATAGCAGAAGTAAGCTCTGGACGTTTGCGCTGTTAGGTTATAAATATGACTCTTGAGATTGTGGTTTAGACTTCTCATTTAAGACCTGTACAAAACTGCTTATTTTCAATTATGTACTATTGCAATGGTTAGGAGTTCACTCCAGTGTCCTACAGCAAGTGAATATGTAAGGGAAATGGTGAAGCCACAAGATGCTGGACTATTGGTGGCACTGAGACTCGGTAGAAAAGTTAAGGATGAAATTTAGATACTAAAATAACTCAAATCCAAATGCTTATCTGGATAGCACAGCTTTGTGATTGTTGAAAGTAAATTAACCAAAGGCCTAGATCAGGGCCGGTGTGGGTCCAGGTTTTTTTTCCAACCAAGCAGAAGCTACACACTACTGAAAGTCAAGATCCATTGATTAGATCCATTGATTAAAAACAGGTGGAATGAGGTGTGGCTTCTGTTTGGTTAAAAGGAAAAACCTGCACCCACACCACACAGCCCTTTGTGGGTAAGATTGGACACCCCTGGCTTAGATGTTTACAGGATATACAAGGATATACTGTCCGGAAAGTAATGAGAACGAAATTCCGACACTCTTGTAGGGCTTACGCATGGAGGTGGTTGTTCAAGGCTAGTCGGACCTGCTTCAGTTGCATTCTTGCCTTTGCAGTGCCCAGACATTTGTATTTGTGAAACCCTGCTGAAGTGCCTTGTCACTGGAACAATGCAAGTGAGTTTGGAGCAATGGTACATCAGGTTCTGCATGAAAATCGATAAGAGTATCAGAAACTCTGAAATGTTGAAGAAGGGTTATGGACAAGCTACACTGTTGTCCCCCGATCGTTTAACAAGACAGCTCAATTTCCTGAACAGACTGAATGATCACAGGAGATGAATCATGGGTATTCGAGTACAATCCTGAGACAAAAAGACAAAGTGCTGAACAACATCAAGCAAAGAAAGCTGACATGAGTAAATTAAATATCCAGTCACTGTTCATCGTCATTTTTTGATTCTCAAGGGATCGTCCATAAAGAATTTGTACCGGAAGCCCAAACTGTAAATGGAACATTTTACCTTTGGAGCGTTTGAGGAAGTGTGTTTTGCGTGTGTGCCGTCAGATCGCCTCTTCATAAATCCTCCATCATGACAACACACCGAGTCTCACTTCACTGGCTGTGAGAACATTTTTGGCTGAAAAAAACATCCCAGCCCTTCCACTTCCACCTTAAAGACTCGAGCATGCATTAGTCATTCTCATTACTTTCCGGACAGAGAATATATATATATATATATATATATATATATATCTGCTGGGCCACAAGCAAAATCAGAGCAGGTTGTGTTCTTTTTAAAGCGTGATGAGCTAATTTATTTTTTTTCCCCCTCTTTCCATCCCTCCCAGGTGAAGGAAGCACACTTTAAGGCCCACCCCGACTGGAAGTGGTGTAATAAGGACAGGAAGAAGTCGAGCAGCGAGAGCCGTAACGTGCCAGGTGGAAAGGATGTCCGAGAGAGAAGCATGTCAGAAACAACAGGTAGCAAGACTGTGCTCTTTTATTTACTAAACACGTCTTTAAGCTGTATCTTATAAAATAGTATTTAACAAACGTTCTTTCCCGTTGCCTCGTTCAGAGCCTCCGTCTGTTTCTGTGGGTGCTGAGCTGAAAGGGATGGGGCCGGGGGTGGTAGGCGTGTCCGAGCGTGCTGGAGGGGACAGGCTTGCACGCCCTCGTGCTTTCTCACAGAGTGCTATGCACAGCTTGGAGAGAAGTGAGAGAGGCAACCCTCAGGTGCTAGCGGAGCTCGCCCAGGTAACGCACACACCTACACACACTCATACACATTTGTGCTCCAGTGTTCTAAGCTATTAATAAAATATTGAACTGAATGATTCCTATCTCAGAAAACACACATAGCATGTATTCATCTCTCTCTCTCTCTCTCTCTCTCTCTCTCTCTCTCTCTCGCTGTCTCTAGATATGTGGGGAAGGGGTCCAGTTTTCAGGCCGTGGAGGAGCACTGTCTCAGGTCCAGAGGGGTGTAAGTGAAGATATGACCAGTGATGAGGAACGCATGGTCATCTGTGAAGAGGAGGGGGATGATGATGTCATTGGTGAGTCAAGCTCATCACGACTGTCATCATATGACCATTTATTTCTGTTTTCCCCAGCAATAGTTTTAAACGTAAAAAAAAAACTTTGTGAGCGGTTCATGAAATATATCCCTAACTGCATAATTATAACTAAACTTGAGTTTCTGTCTGATGAGCATATCAGACGGTTTTTGTTTTTACATGCAGAACAGCTGACTGAAAAGCTGAACAGTGACCGAATTTGGTTATTTAGGTGAACTGGGGGTGGTTTAGTTCAGATTTTTCTTTCAGGATCAGGTAATAAAATTTCAGATTTTTGAACCTTTGTGAAGCATTTGTGCGTTTAGCTAAATCCACCCACCCTCTCCAGCACACAGTGTAGGTAGCTTGGGTAAGAGGGACTCTTCTGCCAACTGAGCCTGCACAGTCTCATAGCTGAAATAGTTTAAGCAATGTTGATGTGTGTGATGCATTTAAGGGTGTTTGAGGAGGCTTCACAGTGGGTGACTGTGCCATAAATGGTAATGCCATTGTCCCATTCACTGGCTGATTTGTTTAAAATATGTCTGATTGGATTATGCGTTTCATGTTGTTGATTCTGGACTATGAAAACAGTTGGAAGGATTGCAGATAAAACTCTTTTGCCAAAAGTGAAACTCTAGAGCTTTGGGATAAAGGGTGTGTGGGTGCACCACTATGTTTACAAAAAAGTAAAAAGCAGGATATACTTATTTCTTGTGCAGCTCAGTTAACAAGTGCTCCAGCTTGATCGCTGTGGGAGGTAAAGCAGTCATTCGAATGAAACAAAAATGGTTGTCATTAAGATATGTATGCAGTGTCCGAAGCGAGAAAGTACAAGCCATTGCCAACCATCCAGGTTCTGCTCAACTTCATCAGTAACTTCATGGCATTCTGCATCCTTCTCCTAACACAGAGGATCCTTATCCAGGCAGCTCCATAGACCTGAAGTGTAAGGAGAAAGTGACAGACAGTGACAGCGAAAATGGATCTGGGGATGAAGGTGATCGCAAGGTAGTGTACACCCGTTCTCACTTAACCTCAACTGGTGTTTGTGTAATCTGTAATTTCCACTGTTTCGGTTACTTATAAATATCCTGAATTCTGCTTATTCATTTATTTCCTACTTTACTCTCTCAGAGAGTCTTTGCCCCAGTGATCTGCTCGTCAGCATCAGGGCCCGGTCATGGGCGGAGCGTATCTCTCTCCTCCTACCCTTCCTCCAGACATTCGTCAGACACTTCCATCAAGAGGAAGCGTGTGATAGAGGGAGGAGAAGGAGAGCGTCGGGATGCTGAAGGTGGTATGTCTCACGGTCTCCCCCTGTCTTCCTCTGGCCAGTCCATTTCAGTCAGCACATCTGCCACATTGGGAGCAGTGAGAGTAGCATCCACGATCGTCACTAACGTGGTCCGTCCTGTTGTCAGTACACCAGTGCCAATCGCCAGCAAATCGGCCCAAGACAGAAAAGCCACCACTCCTCAGACGCAGCTTCTTACTAGTTCTGGAGTGGCACCAACATTGGCCCCTTCAGGAGGGGGTGGGTACTATTCCTCATCTTTACCCAGTCCTGTAACTGCACCTGGTCAAGGGGGACTAAATCTAGTCTTGGGTGGCACATTCCAGGCACCGTCTGCAGTGCAGCTTATTACACCCAATCTTTCTCAAAATCCAGCGTCCCCTGTGACGATCACTCCCACACAGAGTAATGGGCCTGCACCTCTGCCTCTGCTGCAGCCTCACATCCTGCCTACAGCCTCGCCTGCACCCTCTGCAGGCCAAAAAGCAGTAACACAAGTACAGTACATCCTGCCTACTCTCTCTGCCAACAACCCCAAGAGCCCCTCGCCTCAGCAGCCCAGCCAGCCAACCAGTATCTTCACTCTGCCTACAGCTCCACCTACACTTGCTTCAGTGGCAAATGGGAAGCAGTCAGGGTATACCTCTGGTCCTGCAGTAGGTGTGGTCAGTCCAGGAGCTAGAGGTGAGGAGAAATAGTATAGTCCATGTTGAAAAACAATTTTATGAAAAGGGAGCAAAGTCAGTAAAATAACGAGCCTCTGAATGCTGTATTGCTCTTATTATTATATTTCTAGTTTTGAAATGCTAATCAAAATAAAATGATCTTTTAAAGGAGGTATAGCTTTACTATGAATTTGTTGAAATATACTAATTTAATGAATTCAGTAATAATTGGGTTCTTCTCCATTGCTTATTCCGTTCGCCTTGTGCTAGATAGGTAAAGTGCTGGAGTGCCGGCGCCCCTGTTATTTATATCACACCGCCGGGTTTTTTTTTTTTTATTATCTACAGTGCAAACACAGTCCCCAGTCTTACAGGGCAAGATGCTGGTTCCCATGGCAACTGTGCGGACGACTCCTGCCCCTTCTCAGCAGTTTCCCCTGATGGCTCCACCTCTTCCTGTGCAGAATGGAGCTCAGCCAGGAAACAAGGTGGCCAAACATTCTCATACATACACATCTAGCACCAGTTCCTGTGCAGTAGACTGATGGGCTTTTCTTTGTAGCAGTGTATTAACTATTGGATGTCTTCTTGTAGATCATCCAGATTGCCCCCATGCCTGTTGTGCAGTCCCCGCTTCCTTCAGCAGGGAGTCCATTTCCTGTAACCATGGCAGCAGCCACAGTGGTTGCCCCCCCAGGCTCTACCCCCTCACAAGCTGTGCTGCTGCCTCCCCCACCCACAAGGTATGATACACACACTCATACCCCCGACTACACACACACACACACGATTCCTCCAACACTCCACTCCCACTCTTACACAATGCTGCAGTACTAGAGTTTACCGCAGTCTCCATTTCCACTCTTAACCATTTCTCTCTTCCTCTCTCAGAATTACATATGTCCAGTCCACTCCAGGAGGCCCCTCCCCTATCCCGCTTGTTTCCACTGCAACAGGATCCAACTCCCAAACAGCCCCCCCAACACCTGGCTCAGCATTTGTGCCGTCTCCTTTGGCCACCTTTGCAGCGATTGCTCATCCTGGACAGACATTAGTGCAGCCGCTTATTGCTGGTTAGTGTATATGAAGAGCGTCAGCTGTGTACCATTTACACATTACCTCTTAACCCAGACATCATCGATCAACTCGAACGAGTTTGGTGCCCTTCTTTAGTTGTGCCTTGGAGCCCCGAGGCTAATAGAGAACTACAGTATGTAATTCAGGATCTATTCTTCTTGACGTTTGGCTTGGATGGTTTATCATTTATCACCAAACAGCTGTTAGTTGACAGATTATGTTTGGGGTAGGATTGTGTAAATTTGAATTTTGAAGTATTCTTTTACATGAGTCCACTGTTGCAGAATTGCTTCACAGACACTGTGCTGTGTTTGGAAATGCCTTCTTTTAAAGAATTCAATTGTTCCCTTGTTTTAACAGGTCAGCCTCCTTTGTTAGCACCACCCCAGTCTCCCAACCCAGCCATCACAGCCATCTACCCCTCTACCGCTGTCACCCTGGCAACAGGGGTGGTGTCTGCAGCAACAATGCCACCCGGCATGGTTTATACAGTCTCAAGCCCTTCCATCCTTCCCAAACACACATCCACCACTTCTGTGACACCTACGACCCTGCCGGCCCCTGATAGGTCGGGTCACGGACCTGCACACGCTGAGCTGGACAGACAGACGGACAAACCGCCTCTCTCTCACGCCGACAGACTGACTAAAGTTGGCAGCAGCTCAACGGCTCCACCGCCTGGTGCGGCAATGCCGCTACAGCCTGCCAGTCCAGCTCAGCCGCCAATTACAGGTAGAAACTCATATTTGTATGGATCAGAGGAAACAAATAAAAAAATGTTTAAATAATGAATTATTTGTGTACTAACCGAATTTATGCTCTCGTATACTATTTCAGCTGCCATTTCTAAAGTTCCCGCCGTCCCTGCCAGGCCTCCACAGAAGGTCAAGGCCACTGTGGCCAACATCCCTGTGGGCTGCTACGATGGTGGAGGGAGAGGGAAAGAGAGAGAGAAAGACAGGGAGAAAGAGAAAGAGAGGGAGCGCGAGAAGGAGAAAGAGAGCAGCAGCTGTTTCTCTTTCGAGGTGGATAAATCAGGAGAAATGATGCCTGCTGCTCCCACCTCACTAGATGATGGCTCTTCTGAAGCTGAAGCTCATAACATTGGTGAAGCAGGTTCTACAAGCGCACGCAGCAAAGAGGCCAACGCTAAAGAGGTGACCATCACCAATTACTCTTCCGCATAATTTAATGTTAAAGAACATTACGCGTTTCTCCTAAAAAAAAAAGATCATATTGTTATAAGTGCATTACAGGACCATGATATATCTGTAAATGAAAGACTAAAACAGGTTAATGCACAGGCTATTGCCTATAATGACACTATTGTCTATAAGAATCCAGACTTATTTGATCATGCTGGCTATTTTTATAACTATCAGGTAAGATTCATTTCATAGAACTATACATTTTATACACCCCAGAGACTGTGCAGCGAAAAGACTAAGCATATGAGATTGCTGTTCCACCCTGCTGTGGGTCATAAACACATTCCCCTAATGGAGTGGTGTGGTATACTTTGAGTATTGAATTTTTTTATGGAGCATTAGAGACACGAGAATGAGAACGAGAAATGGCAGATTTAAAAAGAGAGAACCTTTCTTTTTTCCCCCCAAGTAGAAGAGGACTGATGAGATTTAAAGTCTATAGCTTTATCTTGTAAGAACTAGATACCGTATTCAGTTGTATTATGTGTATAAATAGCCAGCCCTATGAACTAGACAAGCACGTAGGAGATCGAATCTGAACTGTTGTGTGAGTAATTAAACAGCGGTGCGATCTCACACTCATCAGGATAATATAAGGGTCAGGATAATTTATTTTTGAATTATGAAATCAAATGACATAATTAATATTATTGTTGCAAAGGAGGAAAATTTGCTGCGTATTAGTGAATTGTTAATGAATGCTTCTCAGACTCTTCGCATCCATTTTAAGTGGCTTTTGAAACCTGTGGGTCAGCATGTAATGGCATAATGAATATTCATGGCTGTTGGTGCTTATCCACCACCCACGGTGCATGCAGGTCTGCCCTACTTCCACTTGTGTTGTGCAGAAAATGATCTGCGATTGCAGTGTGGCCTGCATGTTAATTATGTAGCTGGGCTGTCTTTAAGTGGAAATCTGTTTATATAAAAGGAGTTTATATTGTGGAAAGTCAAGAAACATTTGTATACTTCACTTCATCCTTCCCCTGCAAGTGACGAGCATAATACTCTGCCATGTTTCCTTTTTAACAGAAAAGTGTTATGTTCTCTTCCTGGCAAGTAATGTAAGACGGTTGAAACCAAGCAGGGTGACAACTGGGGCAAAAGTTCCTCATTAATGATTTTTCACACTCTAAACTACAAAGCAAGAATTTGCATAAACTCGAGTGTCTCATGCAGCTTAGAACGGGTTCATTTGAGTTCTTTGTGCTTTGTGCTCTCACAGGTTGAAAGGAAGGACTCCACTTCCTCTTCTCCTTTACCTCCTTCAGCGTCAGAGCCTGTCCCACCCCTTCCGCAGTCAGACAAAGATACTCCTCTTCCTAAAAAGCTGAAGTCCCGCCCCCCACCGCTGAAGCGCCCATTCGACTCTGTTGACAAGTGAGTTCCTTTTCTGACAAAATATGTCGTTATTACCATACATAACACACATTTTACTAGTTGCACCTTTAAATTCAGCCAGGATTGACATATTTTTTTATTTTTACCATCACTTCACCAGTAAGGACAGTGTAATTTTTTGTGCTCTGGCTGTCATTTGACTGGAGCTGCGCTGTGTGCAGAGTCCTGTCCGAGGTGTACTTTGAGGAGCGATTTGCTGAGCTGCCAGAGTTTCGTCCAGAGGAGGTGCTTCCCTCACCAACCCTGCAGAGCCTGGCTACTTCTCCACGCGCCATCCTGGGCAGCTACCGCCGGAAGAGGAAGAACTCAACTGGTGAGAGAGACGAGAACAAAGCGTTTAGTGTTAACTAACCTGCCTGCTTAACACTAACAGTGATAATAATAACGATGCTCATGTCGTGTGCAGATTTGGATTCCTCCACGGACGACCCCATCTCCCCGAAGAGAAAGAGCCGGCGCAGGTCTAGCTGCAGCTCAGAACCCAGCACACCCAAAAGCGCTGCCAAGTGCGAGGGTGATATATTTACCTTTGACAGGCCAGGTAAGACGACTCCAGCTTCACGCTGATTTTCATGGGGAAACTTTTTTTTTTTGGGGCTTACTGATGTCTTATTTTCTCCTTCTGTGTGACAGGTACAGATGGGGAGGATGTACTGGGGGAGCTGGAGTTTGATAAGGTGCCATACTCCTCTCTGAGAAGAACACTGGATCAGAGGAGAGCTCTTGTCATGCAGCTATTCCAGGAGCATGGCTTCTTCCCTTCGGGTAACATAGATATATACACACACACACACACACACACACACACTAGTCAAACTTTTGTGATGGCAGAGATCAGTTAAAATATTGCTAAACTACAATATGCAAAAAAGCATGTAAATACGGATTACATAAAAACCACTTTATGCACTGTCTTTACTTAGACTTGCAAAAGAGTCATAACCCAGAAAGACTCATGCTGACTCATGCCTTTGTCTAATCCTTACATGTTTCATGTATTTCGCTCTGCAGCCCAGGCCACTGCTGCATTCCAGGCACGATACGCTGACATCTTCCCTACCAAGGTGTGTTTGCAGTTGAAAATCCGCGAGGTCCGGCAAAAGATCATGCAAACGGCTGCACCTAGCGAAATCGCAGGAACTTCTGACTCCGCCTCTTTACCAGGCCCATCTGGGCCCATGGGCAGCGAAGGAGGAGGCGGGGCTGAGTCTGCAGAAAAAGAGGCGGAGCGAGACGAGGAGCAAAGCAACCCTGAGGAGCCCAGGAACGCAGGCGATTCACTGGACTCCGCCAGATGAGTTCAACGGACAAATTTAGAGGAACAACTGATGACCACATCCCTCTTCCTGCATCTATTGAAGACACATGTATTGCTCTTCTCAGTAGAGTGCGAATGTGGAACGGATGATCAGAGGGGACGGCCCTGGAGTTGAGGAACAACTGGGGTTTTTCAACTGAATTCTACAGTATTTCATGTTTAAAAAAAAATTGAATTACAAAAGACTTGAGTATAAATTACATTACTTACACACACACACACACACACACACACACATACCACTTCTCATTGTCTTAAATATCCACACTTGAACTTGAGCATTATTTTACTGCGAAGGCTTCCTTTGGCTTCCTTTGAGACTTGAAGATTACGGAAGTGTCCTCTAAACAGTGAAGGCAACCCTGTTACTATACAAAGCCAGGACTTAGGAGAGCATCCGATTCCTTTACAGACTAAACTGATTTTTTTTTTTAAATGTGACACATACAGAAATATCAGCTGGGCGCAGATGACTCGTCACAGGCTCATGGTTTACTGCCAGTCATTGTGAGGCCGGCCTCCACTGGCTAGGTTTTAGAGATGATGAAGACGTAACGGACTGGTTTATTTTGATATTTGCCTCCCCTTTCCCCTCATTGTGTTTCACTTTTACAGGCTTTTTATCAGCAAGCATTGTCAAGGCACTGAATAGTTTCAGCGAGGGACTAGCTTAGCTTTCCACAAGCTCCTTCTTCCTATGATTGGCTTTAATTGATGCCAGTCATGGCCTAAGCTACAGATTGGCCAGCCATGAAGGAAGGCGTTATTTGAAGGGAAGTCAGTGGGCACATTGGACTTTTTATTTTTTCATATATATTGAAAAAATATATCAATTTTTTTCTCTTCATGCCATTTTATTATTCAAGTTAATATGAAACAAGGAGTTAGAAAGGACGGTGTAAGGAATTTACTATATAAGACATAACTTTTTTTTTTAAAGAAAAGAAAAAGCAAACTTGACTTTTAATTTAACTCATAGATCTACAGGTCAACATGTTATTGAATTTCTTCATTACTGTTCTTATTAATACTGTTCTTGTGGATCTGATCCGTATAACCAACATACTGCACCTTTTTGTCTTGATTTCGAGGATGGAAGTATGAGAGGATAGGAGCAAAAGGAAACTCCACTCTTAGTTTGTCCTCCAAAATCGCACTTCAGCTGCGACATTTTCCTTTTTATCGACCTTATCTTGAGAATCACCGAAATGTGATGATTATTTTCCTTTCTTCTTTCAAGAACATAAATATATTACATGCTCCTATGGTGTCCAGGATATCGTTTAGCTCTAGTTCAACCTTCTCCACTAACATTCCTCCCTGTTCCTTCATTCCTGCTTTTCCCTTCTTCTGTCACTTTATTGCTCTTTCTGTACCTCAGCCACTTTCGGTTGAGCTAAGAGAGAAACGTGGAAGAAGAGGAGAAGGAGACAGGGTGTCTGTGATGATTGTGCTGTGTGAGGCGTGTTCGTGTTGTACATAGTTCTGGTGGAGTCTCATGGCTCTGTACCATAGTAAGGAGCATTATTAAACGTTAAACAATGCCATTACAGGAATTGTAAAACAGATGAAAAAATGAATATGAATATTAACATTTTGCTAATTATGTGAAAAGATTTATACAAATAAGCTCTACATTTGTATCTATTTCTCTCAGTATATGAATAAATAGATGTTCAAATAAACACCAACACCTCTGTTCTGCATTAAAAAAATATTGTATAGTGTCCACACAGGAAGCAGTATTTTGTAGTCAGCACCGAAAGATATCTAGTCAGGGTTCTGGGCATTCCACTCAAGTTCTTTGAAAACCAACCTCATCAAAACATGAATTTAAATCATGACCTCACTTTGTTCTCAGGGCCATCTTCATTCTGAAATTCCAGTCGAGATCTTACAGTTCATCTTAAAGTACATTCTAAGTAATCATGTGGAAGCATCTTTGTGGCAAAGGTTTATGGAAGGGTTGGTCAGGTACCCACAAACACTGAAGTACCAGAAAAACTGGTATACCAGTTTTTCTGGGAATGTTGCACAGTTTGTTGAGGCCCCAGCATTGTTTTCTGATGTTACTTGAGGCAGTGTTGTACGTCCATCACGTGAAACGATTCTTGCCAACTGATGCCGGTTACGTTCACCCAGTCTTTTTATAGCCATGTTGCTTTCACAAGTTCAAGGTTTTGTGGTGCACCCTTGAAATGTTCATACGTGAAAATCCAAACTTTGCTTCTACCTGTTTCACGAGTTCCAACTATTAAACTGTGTTAAAAATCGCAAAATCATGATTAACTTACCGTTAATGCAGCTCTGGAAGCTTCCATAGATGTTTCCTGCTTTATATATGTATGTATGCATGCATGTATGTATGTATATTCAGACTTTCTTACAGCCAGACTGTTGAATCCTAGAGCTAAGCTTCTCAAACCACAGAAACACCATTACAACAATGAGACCAACTCTAAATTTTTATTTACAACAATCTTTGACATTCCAGACTGTACAGTAAAAAACCTATTTAACAGACACTTAGGGAACTTGTAAAAAAAAAAAAAGTTAAGCAGCACAAGCTCTCCTCAACGCTCCATTATGCATTTCTTCATCACAGTGCCTGAAGTGAGTGCTTGCAACTATTAAGACATTTTTTCCCTTGTGGTCGTGGTTTCCTGTTCACATCCATGCTTGCAAAGTAAAGTTCCTTTCACGGAACGTGCCGCAAAACAGTGTATTGTCCTGCAAAAAGAAAAACGCAGTCTCCACTTCTCCTGCAGCTCTCCACAGATTCTCCACAGACTCCTGCAGCTATATTCATCTTATCTAGTGTGAGGGTCACTAACGTAACACTGTTATTCATAGTCCTACTCCTCTTCAGTTTTGGTGTCTTCAATCTCAGACGTTTGGCTCCGTTAAGCACAAGCTGCAACCCATCAGAAATGTAGACCGACACTCCCTGAAACGCCCTGTCATTTAATCACTCCAGCCTCCTGTTTAATCCCTCAAGATCGATGCTAGTTTCCAGAGAGAGGCAGTTCCCTTACTATTACCTTGCTGATCAAATCAATTCCTAACTCCTGTACTGTCCTCACTCCTAAGTGTCCCACAATGTGTGTTCTCAGACTAATGAACTGCTCTTGCTGATTCACATAAGCTGCAGGTTGTCCAGAGTGATGGTGTCCATGTTAATCCCACTTTCCAGTGCTGTGTGATAAAGCTCTATAGCCTCCGCCAGATCTCCACTTGTCTCGATGATTGCTATTGCTTCCCCAAATTCATTGCACATGATGGTGGGAGTGCCTTGAGTCTGACAAAGCAAGAGAAGATGACAAGAAGTCAGAGAACACTACTAGACTGGGCCCCAACATTCTTTTACCCGACTACTGTACATTGTTACAGCATACAAAATAAAGGTTACATACCTGCTCTAGACCAGAAGTCTGAATTTGGATGAGTTGTGGCTGCACCAGCTGGACACCCGTTTGGCAAGGGTTCATATCTGAGGCATTCACCACAGCAAGTGTTGCAAGGTTGCTCTCCATGGTGGTCTCCATGTTGGCATCTTTGCTTTGCTCTAGTTCTTGTTGTGCCTTGTTGTGGATCTTGCGATGGTTCCTCAGGTTTGAGATGGTCTTGAAGTTCTTACCGCATTCTGCACACGTGTGGGGCCTTTCCCCGGTGTGCGTTCGCCTGTGCTCAACCAGATGCATGCTCTGCACAAAACCTTTATTGCAGAACTCGCAGCGGAACGGCCGCTCACCTGAGTGCGTGCGCAGGTGCTCGCGCAGGTGGGTGTTCTGCCGGAAGCGCTTGCCACACACAGCACAAGGATATGGCCTCTCACCTGTGTGAACGCGCTGGTGCAACGTGACGCTTGATGCCGAAACAAACAGCTTCCCACACACGGGGCATGGGTACGATTTCCCAGAGGCTGAGCTGAAGCCACATGGGCGGCCCGGGCCCAGTCTGTGGCTCAGCTGATGGAGGCGCAGGTTAGCAGCTGAGTTCAGGCGTTTCCCGCAAATGGTGCAGTCCAAGTTTGGCTTCGGGACTGAAGGACCGGCCTGCTCTACACCCTCACCAGATGCTTTCTGACCTTTAAGCCCTGATTCATTAGTAGCATCTGTAAAAGTGTGCGTCATGTTTGGGTGCTCCTCCAGGCAGTGCAAATCCCTTTGCTTCTTACGCAAGAACCCTTCAGGGCAGTGTGGGCAGGGGTACGGCGCTGGTGCTCCTGGATGGTGAAGGAATCGATGTGCTACAAGCTTCGCTGGCCGGATGAATGTGGCTGTGCAGTCGGGGCAAGCCGAGGGCGTGGGGTTGCTGTGGAGCAGGCGGTGCTGGCGCAGGTTAGAGGACTGTGTGAACGCCCTGTGGCACACGTCACAGCGGTACGGCCGCACCCCGGTGTGAGTCAGGCTGTGGCGAGTCAGGTTGGCCAGGGAAGAGAAGGTCTTGCCACACACACTGCACTGGAACGGACGCTCACCTGTGTGTGTGCGCAGGTGGTTCCGCAGATGGATCTGCTTCTTGAAAGGCTTTCCGCATACGTTGCACTTGAAGCGGCGCTCGCTGGAGTGCGCCGTTCGGCGGTGACTCAGCAAACGGATTTGGGACGGGAAGCTTTTATTGCAGGTAGAGCAAGGGTACTTTATATCGTCTTCCGTAATAGGTGCCTGCCATTTCTCAGAAGCCTCCATAATGTCCTTGTTGTCTAGATTTTTCTGTTGCTTTTGTGCTTCTTCTGTGGCAGGATCCTTAGAATCCACTCCGTTCTCTGCTGTTACAGCAGCCTGAGAGAGAGAAGCTGTGGCCTCTAGTATGCTCTCTCCCATGTCCACTTCGGCACTTACAGGAACCATGAGTGCTGGCTGTTTCTGTTTTCTCCACACAGCCTCTCGTTCTCTTGCCCTCTGCATAATGGATAGAGGCGTCCGCTGAGTCAGTGTAACCTGCGCAAGAAGATACAAAGCTTTAGTTTATAGTTTAGCAAGGTCCATCCTGTTTATTATGCAGAATAGCATGGAATATTGCATGATGGTGTTCAGAGCATTACTGTAGAGGCAGAGCTGACTGGTTCACGGTTAGTATGAGTGCGGCGGTGGTAAAGAAACTTGGTCATGTTGGTGAAGGTTTTGGCACAAAATGGGCATCTGTGGAGAGGCTCGGATGTATGGGACTTCCTAGGAAATGAAAGGAAAAGAGGCATTTATCACAAAGCACTGGTGACATTTTAGTCAATGGGAATACATCTGGCTAGAAATCTCTGCTTGTTTCTATACCTGTGTATGATAAGGGTCATTTCTGTAGTGAAGCTGTGCCCGCAGTCCACACACAGAAAGCGGGCCTCGCCGGAGTGTGTGCGCATGTGCGTATGCAGTGAACCCAGCTTCTTAAACACCTTGTCACATTCAGGGCATTCATGTGTTCCCTGCTCATGCACTCTGAGATGTGCTGCCAGCCGATTGGCTGTGGTGAACGTTCTCTTGCACTCCTCACACCGCAGGCTGGTGGATGAAATGGTCGAATTCACTCCAAGACCTGCCAACCGGGCGGTGTACGAACGCCTTGCTCCCTGGCCTTTCCCCTGCTCTGCCTTATTCCCCTCCTCTCTCACGTCACTTTTGCTTCCTTCATCTTCCCTTGTTCTAACACCGTCTTCATAGCCTAACATGACCCCAGCGCCGCCACTCTCTTTGTCCTGAGCCAGGAAGTGCTCTCCCTGGTGGTGAAGGAAATCTTCTGGTGTGCTGAACAGCAGGTTGCATTCTGAGCACTCGTACGGATGAATGATTAACACCTCTTCCTCTGCGTGCTTCCCCAAGTCCATGTGCTCAACGGTGGGGAGAAGGTTGAGCGTCGTAATGCCGTTCTCAAGCCTGATTGGTTCAGAGG
The DNA here is from genome assembly GCA_028566375.1 of Leptodoras nelsoni. NCBI lineage: Eukaryota > Metazoa > Chordata > Actinopteri > Siluriformes > Doradidae > Leptodoras > Leptodoras nelsoni. Next base: position 26,896,255 of record JAOVVG010000047.1, on the reverse strand, counting down.
GGAGAAGCGGTGGGAGGAGCTTGGCTTTGCGAACTGTCGTTGAGGCGGAGCCATCTGCAATGGCTTGGGCAGAGCAGAACTGGAGGCGGAGCATAGCAGAAGTGGAGCCAGGCAGAGACTGAGAGCTTGGAAGAAGAGTAGTTCTGGGTTGAGCTTTAGCTTTGGGCAGAGACTGCTGCTCTCGAAGAGCCTGGTGGAGAGAGCAAAAAAATTGATAAAATCCAGAATTGCATAGCAGCCTAAGTCTAGATCCAAGTTGCAGATTTTTGGCATACATCCTTAGGCTTTCTATTGAGTAGGAATCCTCTCAGATACAGTCACTCACAAAAGTGAGTACACCCCTCGCATTTCTGCAAATAGTATTTTATTATATCTTTCCATGAGGACAACACTACAGAAATTAAACTTGGATATAACTTGGAGCAGTCAGTACACAGCTTCAATAGCAGTATAGATTTACTGTCATCTGAAAATAATTCAAAACACAGCCATTAATGTCCTGGCTGGCAACTCAAGTGAGTACACCACACAGTGAACATGTCCAAATTGTGCCCAATTGTGTCATTATCCCTCCCTGGTGTCATGTGACTCTTTACAGTTACAAGGTTCCAGGTGTGAATGGGGAGCAGGGCTGTTAAATTGGTGCTTTGGGTACGATTCTCTCATACTGGCCACTGGACATTCAACATGGCAACTCATGGCAAAGAACTCTCCGAGGATGTCAGAAACAGAATTGTTGCTCTCCACAAAGATGGCCTATGCTATAAGTAGATTGCTAACACCCTGAAACT
>JAOVVG010000047.1:26779419-26790080 GCA_028566375.1 Leptodoras nelsoni | reverse complement strand
CTGATCCAATTTAGCCATGAAACCTCCCACACTAAAATGACAGGTGTTTCAGTTTCATTGTCTAACCCCTGTACATATCCATGAAACCTACCCAGCAATGCAGGCTACGTAAATTTTAACTTACCTACCTACCTACCCAGCTACCTATCTACCCGTTTACGTACTTGCCTACCTACCAGCCTACCTACCAACCTACCTACATGTTTGTGTGTATTTTATGAAGCATATAAAAAGTATTCTAATGATTGCGATTACAATATTCTTCACATTATTCATTTACTTTTTATGACCTACACCATTTAATTGTTTTTCAAAGAGTTGTTATTAAATCTACCGTGTGTCTTCATTTATTTATGCTAAATTTCATCCTGAGCCGACTGAACCGCGCTGTTCTTCTTTGAGATGGCAAACAGTGAGAACATGGCAAGGCCTAATTAATGAGATACAGAGAACTTCATTTAGAAGACATTGTTATCTTACATTGGATTAAGGCTGAAAATGTTACTCATCAGCATCGGTTATCTTGTGCTGAGTTGGGGCTCGACAAATTAAAACCTATGCAGCATACAAAATAATGTACACACACACACACACACACACACACACACACATTATGCATGCATTCACTGAGCTATGAAACAAGGCTATGGTAATCTTCTATTAAATGTTTGCGCTTCCATAATCTCATCATACTGCATCTTAGCTTATTCCACTTAGCATATGACCTATTACCATAGTGACACCTCACTGGTACTCTGATAAACATTTTAACCATGAGAATCTGGAAGGTTGCAGTAGTATACTCTTATAATAAGGCTGTACAAAATGGTGGCCTCAGGGTTAACATTCCAAACTTAATTGCCCTCTCTGAAGTAACTAACACCTTCCTACTGCTTTTCTGCCCTTTAATAAGGCCCCATTGTGCTTGCTTACCTGTAGATGCACAGCAATAGCACATAAATTTCTATCTAAAACTATCCTGATTTCTGATTCATATGAGTGTTTGGTTAGTGTGTAGGTTTGAAACAGAGATCATGCCTTTTTATGGTGGATATTTCTGACGGATTCCCTTAAGACATTTTGGATAGGGGTTATAGTCATAATGATGAAAATATAGCACACAAACCACGGTGAAGCTTTTATCTTGTTTCACTTTGGCACCTTAAACTGTAAACCATTTGTTCATATAGACTTGCCATCACTGTCATAATCTCAAGAGATTTTAGTCATTGTCGTAGTTGTTTTGATGTTTAATAAATGCATTTGTGCATATCGCTGTTGGCATCACCACAACTGTTACAAGGGAGAATGTTGTGAAATCCTCCATGAATTAAGTCATAAAAATAAGCACAGAGCATTTAATCTTCAGGTTATTATTTAAATTAGACTATACAACGCATTACTCAATCACTACAATAAATTGTTTTAGGGCCACCAACTTTCAACAGTCAATAATTGAACCCTAGTACTGCCATGACATGCAGGAAATATCATCATCTTAGCAAATGCAAAATAATAAAAAAGATAATAGGATGTCTTCAATACTGTAAAATGAAAAAACTATAATAAATTGGGCCACACTCTAAAATTCCAATACAAACTGAAATCTGTAATTTAGTTAATTCACCTGAAGGTTTATTTAACAGACAAAAGGACAGTATTTCAGTGTTTCCAAGGGTGAGCTTAATTCTATTTGTTAAATGTAAACAAATAAAAAAATTGATGGCTGCCCAAAAAGTTGGGACAGTGGCATAGTCTGGAAAGGTTACATAAGGTTACATACGTAACACTAGAAGGTTCCACAATTAGCACTTTAACTGGTAACACGTGAGGAATTGAGACTGAGTATAAAAGGAGCATCCAAGGCAAAGGCTTAGGCTCTGCAAGCAAGGATGGTTCGTGGTTCACAAACACCACTTTGTACCAAACATTGAGAAATGAGAAGATTGTCAGTCAGTTCAAATATACTGTTTCTCATTACAAGATTGCAAAGAATTTAGGTCTTTCACCATCTATAGTTCATGACATCATGAAAAGTTCTGGGAGTCCCTGTCCCTACATTTGTTTATATACAACAAATCGAATTTTCATTATTGAATTTTCATCCTACTGAAAATCTTTTCTTTGGCCTTTTGTCTGTTAAATAAAAGATCAAGTGAACAAACAAATGAAAGATTTCAGTTTTTTATTGCATTTTAAGAATTTTCTGGAAATGGGATTTGTACCATCCCAGCTCTGTATCAGCCTTCCAATGTTCCAGAGAAGTGAAGTGAAAGTTGGACAATTTTGTCACATGTGCTTGCACACAGTGGATTTGGATTGGATTTCATCCGCATTTAACCCATCCGTGCAGTGAGATACACTAGTGAACACACACTAGGGGGCAGTGAACACATATGCCCGGAGCGGTGGGCAGCCCTAGCCACAGTGGGAGCCAATGGGAGTTAGGTGCCTTGCTCAAGGGCACTTCAGCCAAGTCTTGTCAGTCACGGGAATCGAACCCGGGACCTTTTGATCACAGGGCAGGCATCCTAACCACAAGACCATGACTGCCCCCTAAGAGTCAGGTACAAGGCATGAATGGGGATTGAACCCACGATCTTCGGTTACAAGACCGATGCTTTTCCACTTGGCCACCATGCCCGCACATGGGAATGATTCAGACAATTGATAAGGCTTTTATCAGATTTTGCTCTCAAATGGTATTCCATACATAATTCTTATCTATTTAAGGATGAAATATTGTGATTACAACAAATTGTCAGGCCCTGGCACTGAAATTATTGCCTTAGTAGATATCCCACGATGAAAAGCACTTAAATTGAAGGTCAGGGCTGTAAATAACCGAGACACCCCTCTGAAACATAAATATAACATAAATACAAACATCCACTCTACCCTGTACGATTTTCCTCATTACCAGAAAAAGTGACATGCACTCATTTGCACTCTGTACATTCATACTGAGTGAAAAATGTTTTTTTTTTTATACCGAAGGGAAAAAGTCATGATGATTCTTTCAGATATATACTTGGGAAAGAAATTAGAATTAAATAGAAAAAGCAGTGACAACACAGTTTGAGACTTACAGAAGCTGTATAGCTACTCAAAAATAGAACGTTATGTTTTATATCAAATTTATTCATTGTAAATCAAAGCCTGCTGCTGTTTTCTTGTGTTGTGTTGCCTTTATATTCCTCCACATCTCCCTACAATATCTGTTACCACAGCAGCAAGAACGAACTGGGAGAGAGACTGATTGAAAGAGCAAGTGCCATGTGACACCTTTGCTGGAGAAACTGTGACAGATGTGTGTGTTTGCAAGAAGAGCCAGAGAGAGTGATTAAAGGTGAGAGAATTAATGTCACAGCCAGTCACTAAATCAAACGAATCTGAATATTCAACTTAGCATTTAACTCAGACTGCTGCTTTTAACTAAAGTGCACTTCAACTAGTGTGTGAATGTAAGCGTGCATTCAGCTATTCATTCATTCAGTGTGGATCTGGACCTTGTTCTGTACAAGGGAAATAAGCACCCTGGATTAGACGTCAGTCCATCAGAGGCTATCACACACACACACACACACTAGCTCTATATTATTTATTTATAAAAAAAAAAATATTTGTGTGAAGAGGCAGTTTTCCTTCTGGTGACGAGCCAAATGTCCCAGCAAGGTCAAAACTCTTATATTCTTATCTTGAGGGGACATACAGTCCCACTAAGATATAAAAAGATGCCCACCCCCTCACATATGCACACACACAGTGTAGTTAGTGTAGCTAATCCACCTACCAGCATTTTTTGAGAACCTGGAGGAAACCCACACAGACACAGTGAGAACATGTTAAATTTATCATAGATGGTAACTCAGGCTCAGGTTTACACTTTGCTCTCTGAGGACCAGAGTATGATCATAAAATACCCAATTAATAAGTAAGTACCCAAGTAATATGTAAGTAACGAAACTGTTCTAGTACAAAGCAAAATACTAGATTTTTTCCAGCAAATTTGAATTGTACAATTTTTAAAAGTCCAATAACATAAAGAAACAGTTGCATTAGTTAGCATTGCTGCCTCACAGCTCCGGGGATTGAACTTGAGCCTGGGTTACTGCCTGTGAGGAGTTTTGTATGCTTCTTCAGACCTCTCATAAACATGTTGGTAAAGATGAACAAATTAAAAAACATAATTTAAGCTCCCGGCAGAAGCAATGGAAAAGCTTTTGCCCTGTTGGCCAGAGTTCATTAGTTGAAATCTTGATGATACCACAGCTATCTGTTCCTTGGAGCAAAGAGAGCAAAAACAGGCCATGCTCTCTGAGTCAGAGGGTGTCATCCTTGCTGTGCCTGTTACTTACAGTGAGCAGTAGTGGAAGACGTTTTCAGAGCTTTTACTGAATACAGCAATGTACAAATACTCCAGTATAAATAAAAAGTCCTGCATGAAAAATCTGACTTCAGTAAAAATATGTACATAAGAATCAGCACCAAAATGTAAGATAAAATATTAAAGTAAAAATACAGATTCTGCCCATCTATATTACTGATATATTATTACACTATACACTATTGTTATCCGTCAGGAGTATCCGGGGTAGTTTTTGTCTGGGTTTCAACTGCCACAATTTTCGAAAGATCAACAACGCTCCATCTCTAAAACGTCAGCCACAGTCGGGATCGGTGCGCTTATATAAGGCTAAGGGATCCGTGCACTTGTTTGCCCGCCACACTCGTTTTTATCCCCCTTTTTTCCCCATCCACTTCCATTGATTTTCATTTCAGTTTCTAATTTTTTGTCATCTGTACTTCTTCTTGAATAACAGTTTGTATACACAGCATGACCAGTCTGATCAAATGTATTTACACTCCCAGCTACTATATGCTTACACACACACACACACAATCCTGTGTTTGATCAAAAGTATTGGCACCCGAAAACTAACACACACACACAATCATGAGTCTAAGCAAATGTTTTAGCATCTTCCACACCAAACTATGTGCTTACACACACACACGCACACTAATGCGAATGGTGCTAATGGTAATGTCACTGCTTTGCTGCAGTCACACTTGCATTTTCTTCAGGAAATGCACCGCTCTAGTTACAAGTGCAATATTAGGGTCCATATACACATATCTCTCCATTGACCTGTGCTGTAAAATGATTGTGTATATGTGAACGTTGTGTTGTGGTGATGAGATGTTTCACATGTTCAGATGTTTCAGATGTTCACATCTATTTGTGTGTTGTAGGAGCTGCTGGAGGAAGTGAGGAAAGAGCTGCAGAAAGTCAAGGAAGAAATAATTGGAGGTAAACATGCAAATATCAATGCGTTAGAATTAGTCTAACTCTGCGTTCACGTTGATGGCGTCCCAGTATGTGATAGTGTTGGTGTCTGTATCCAAACGAATCCCAGGGGTAACAATCACCGTAATAACTTGTGGTCTGTCCAGTCACATACTGCGTCACCCAGAAGAGTCATTCCCCAAAGGTCTAATCAGCAGTTAGTATAGGTTAATGAGATACCTGAATTAATTAGGACTCTCTAAACATGTTTTTTTTTAACTCAAGGGTTTGCAAACACCAACCAGACTCTTCTGTGATCCCCAAGTCTTGACCACATTTTATTCTTTGATTTTTGTTTAAATCCAGATTTATAATATGCAACTACTTATTGCACTGAAGTACCAGAAAAACTGGTATAGCAGTTAACACTTGGTAGGTCCCCTACGGGATCTTGGAGGGAACGTTCTAGTTTAGAATAATACGTATGTATCCAATTTGAGACACAACAGTTTGTTTAGTTGGACAAGGTTGATGGATGGGGAAATTTGTCTGTTTTTATGGCTGAATTACATTAGTGCTTGTGTCATTATAGGGAACAATACTGTAATAACATCTACCCTGTTCATTAAAAGGATAACGCATTTTATATTATTTCTGATATTTCTAATATTCATTTAAAAAATATATTGATTGAAACCAAAGTTGTGAGTTTCTTTCACGAGCCAATTTATTAATCAAGCGACCTCACGTGAGGTCCCGAGCCGTAGTTTGGGAACCCCTGGGTTTTCGATATTTCCTTCAATTTCAGTTTTCCTTCTGCTGTAAGTTGTATATTGTGTGTCTGCCCTGTCTACGCTCCATGTTTATCCCCCAGTAGTAGGATAAGCAGCTTGGAGAACGAATGTGAATAAGTGAATAAATGATCAAAGCTGCTCAGTTGATATTCAGCACCCCTGGCAGTTAGGAAAAGTGAATTAGTCTTGTAGGACTTAAGCATTTGTAGCATTTGGATGTATTACTTCTAAACAGATGTGCTGTTCGTGCAGTTCTGGCTTTGTTTGGACAGTATGATGATTAACTGTAACATTAATACTGTTTTTTTTTTATTCTCTCCACAGCAATCATTCAGGAGCTACAGAGGAGAAGCACATAGTCTTTCTCAAACACACGCACACACACATACACACACACACACAAATGCAAATATATGCAGGGATTTAATCCATTCAGTTTGATTTTGATTTTCCTTTTACATCATTCAGCCTTTTTTTTTTTTTTTTTTCCCCCCATCATCATCATCAGCACCATCATCACCATCTCCATTGCTCGCTCAGAAAGTTTACACCTCTTTTGGGTGTTCATGACATGTGTATGTAATCAACCAGTTACTGTAAAAGCTCAGTGAGCATACACACACACACACACACACACACACACACACACACACACTCGTATTCTCTCTCTCTCTCACTCAGCCGCCACACCAGAGTTGCACTCATCTCCAGACAGGAAGTGAACGCATTGCTCTTTGTCACTCTAACCAGAGTGTGTTGTGCTACATATTGAGAGTGCAGCCAAGTGCAAGACTGTGTGTGCTGCTCCTCAAGAGCACAGCTAAGCATTATGCCATGTAAATAGTAGTAGGCGCCCGTGCCATAGTTTACTAGCGAACTGTATTACGGAACGAACAAGCAAGCAGACGAGGCGAGGTAGCTTCCTTCTAAGTATTTCCTCGATTCAGGGCTCTGTCTCAAATCACACACTATGCACTATATTACATTACACTATGTAGTACCTGCACATTTGTCAGGCAGTACGACAAATCAAACACTAGTGCTTTTCTCTAAACGTAAACGCCACTTCACGATGTAGCACTTCACGTTATAAACACCTTCCGCCTACCAGATCAACTCGCCTCCTTGACTCTTTTGGCGTCTGCGCCGTCGAGGCATTATTATTGGCCGTTAATGAAAATTTGATACCATGAGCTGCTTGTTGGGATAGATAGCTGTTCGTTACCTGCATGCATCACGTCAGTGTTTGAAGCAGATACCCGAATGACGGATTTGCGTAAGGAACTCCGAGATGGATTCTCTGATGAGCCTGACCGGTCGCAGGTGTTTCTCGGTGGATTTTATTTGTATAAAGTTGAAAAACGGGTGCCTCTGTACAGCCACGTAGTCTCTCAGGACGAGGGTGTGATTTAGTCGACATTTACTCTTTTAACTTTAGCAAACACTTCTATCCGGAACGCTACGAGATCCGTCGATTAGACGAAGACAGGAGGCTGGTCACACAGCACTCAAGCTAGACAGTCATCCAACCTGATTAGTGTAAGACACTAGATACACTGTGATGCTAATGAGTTGACAGATTGACACACACATGCACACACTCAGGGGGATTTCATTATTGCATTACATTACGTAAACACACTAAACACAATCACAGTGTCACTATGCAAAGCGTAGCTTTTTCAGATTTTACCCAAATTGAACTAATCCACTGGAGTCGACTCCCAGTGATTCCTGACGCTCTTTCAGGCTGCCATTCCCTTCATTTGTACACACGTCACTTCTTTTCTCCGACGTGCAACACTGCCAGGTCTCTTTTCCTAAGAAAGAGGCATTTATCCAGTGCTACCAGTCGACCAGTACACGTTCTTGCACTACGTCCTGAGCTGAACCATTGTAACGCGTGGAACCGACTCTCTTATCAACTTCCAGCTCTGTGAATGGATATAAATAATCCTCTAGATATAAATAATCCTATTTCTGTTTAGACCAAATTGCCTTTGATACAAGTGTGTGCACCTGGCTTTGTGGTGTCAGTGTACAGATATATGCACACACACACACACACACACACACACTGATCTTTTGGTGGGCTGGGTTTGTGATTATTGAGTTTCTTGTTGTTGAGGGTTTTGTGTATTTCTATAGTACTTTACTATGTTTGAAACCTTTTTTTTTTACACACACCCACACACACACTCACACACACTGGAGCATTGCCTTTATACCCAAATACAGCTGTTGCTGCATCAAAAAAGACCTCTGTGTTATGTGTGTGTTTCTGTGTTTTGATATGCCTGTGTGTGTTACGTAAGTGTGTCCTGGTAATCAGTTGACAAAAGCTTCCTAATCTCGCGGTCTAAAGCCGTTTAAGTATCGCCATCTGCCCCGTTCGGTAAGGCAGGGCTTGTTTTATTTGTTTTCGTTGTTGTGTTTTTGCTTGCTCATGGGTCTTATCAAAAATACTTTTAACAACGAACGATACTACGCTAATAACGCCCAGCTCTCCGTCAGCCATATGCTGAAATGTCCCTTTGTAGATTTGAGCACCTGCCCCTGGAACCGTCTTTCCACAGCCCTGTTTTAGAGCAACCTGGTGTGACGGTGTATGAAACCTATCGGACTGAATTATCACTTGGACAGAGAACAGAGTTTTAAAATGAGGAAAATAAACCGTAGTACGATGGTGAGTCAGAAATGATCCGCACTCCGGTTGTATTAAACCTTCCACTACCGAGAGGAACGGAAACAAGCTCAAACGCCGACCGAGAAAAAGTGCAAAGGCAACCATCAGCTAGACGGTTAGATGCTGAGAGATTTCTGGGATTCTCAAGGGCCAGTGTTGGAACATTATCAGGAAAAAGGTTCGACAGTCAACGGTGCTCGTTACAGTGAGACACTCACTGAAGAGCTGAAGCCTAAAATTCAGACAAAACGCAGAGGACTGCTATGCAAGGGCGTCGTGTTGTGGCATGACCGTGCACGTCTGCACACCGCTATACCGCCCATACCGTCACCGAAAACTCTGAAAACTAAAGCATCCTCCCTATAGTCCTGATCTTGCCCTGTCCGACTATCACCTGTTTGATCCCCTGAAAGAAGCTCTACAAGGACAAAGTTCTGAAAGTTGATTTTTGACTCACCTTCCTAATTCTCTATACTGCAGTGGAAAACCCAGGCTGATATTTTCTGATATATAATTATGGAAACTACTGACTGAAGTCAGATACGTTTTTTTTCTCTGTTTTTTTGTCCAGGACTTTGGAGGTATTTTCACTGTATTTGGCGCCATCCATCAGACCTAATTAGTTTCCTAGTCACTGCTGATGAAAAGCTACCACTACCATGCTTCACCTAAAGGGGAGAGGGTGTTCTCAGTGTGCTGAGCAGTGTTGGGTTTCCACCAAACATAGAGCTTTATGCCAAAGGCAAAAAGTTTAATTTTGTCCTCACCAGACCAGAGGACATTTCCTACAAATTTTTCTGACTTGGTATTCTATTTGGTTTTAATGTCAAGAATAGCTTTCATTTTGCAACACATCCATAGAGCCAGTCTTTGTGGAGTATCTGATATGACTGTCCTGTGAAGAGCTTCTCCTGTCTAAGCTGTGGATCTCTGCAGTACCTTCAGGACTGGCCTCTTGGTTGCTTCTCTGACTGTCCTTACAGACACCTCTAGGGAGCTGCTGTTGTGGCACATTTTTCTGTGGCATACCCTGTTTGCTGCTCTTCCATAACATTGTCCCTAACTTGTCTTGATAGCTCCTTGGTCTTCATTATGCTTTTTGTTCAGGTATATTCATAAAACAAACTCTGGGGTCTGCCAGGAACAAATGTGGAGAACTTTTTTTAACCAAAACTCCAGCAGCACTGCTGTGTCTGATCCACTCACACCAGTACAACACACACTAACACACCACCATCACATCAGTGTCACTGCAGTGCTGGGAATGATCCAACACCCAAACAGCACCTGATCTGTGGGGACTAACAATGTGTGTAGAGAAACAGATGGACTACAGGCTGTAATTGTAGAAGTACAAAGTGCAGCTATATGGTAAGTGGAACTGATAGAATGGACAATGAGTATAGCGAAAAGGAGGTGGTCATAATGTTATGACTGATCAGTGTGTGTAATATGTTCGTTTATACAACAGTTAGTCCTTGTCAGCTAATTTAATTAGAACAGTGTTACAGTACAAAAGTGCTTATATTTCGTATAACTGCACAGATGTTTCACTGTCCTATTCCTAATTGAACACACTACAGTGCACGGCTTCATGACAGCGTGAGCAGACACGGCCAAGACTGCCAGGAATATACTAGAGCATCTCAGAAAATGTGAAGATAGTGAGAAAAGTTCTTTTTTTCATAATCTAATATTGAAAAGGTAAACTGTGATATATTTTGTATTCATTACATATGAAGTGACATATTTCTAGCCTTTTTGTGTTCATGATGAAGTCAGAAATCCAGCATCTCAGACAGTGTAAATACAGGGGTTAGTCAATGAAACTGAAACACCTGTCATTTTAGACCACAATAATTTATTAGTATGGTGTAGGGCCTCCTTTTGC
>JAOVVG010000047.1:26673235-26697570 GCA_028566375.1 Leptodoras nelsoni | reverse complement strand
ATATGCGCAATTATCTATATACTATACATACAATAAATAAATTAGATAGATTGAAAATTATTACGTACAATATTAAGGCTTATAGTTTATAAATAAATTTAGGACGGGGAACTGGTATTGACATAGATTTCTATGATTCTAGATTTCCTTTTCCCGATGAAAACCATATATCACACACATATAGTGTATCATGTGCACAATTAATTCACTACAGCCTATCTGCAGTAATAATAATAATAATAATAATAATAATAATAATAACGATACACATATTCTTCTTCTTATTATTATTATTGTTGTTGTTGTTGTTGCAGGTAGTACCTGCAGAGTTTGTGATATATTTGTATTAAATTATAGCTGTTGAATCTGTCACCAAAAATTATAGGAAATATTTCCTATATAATAATAATAATAATAATAATAATAATAATAGTTATATATAAATACAGCATAATTACATAATTATCATAATTATAATTATTATATAGGAAAATTTCATATATTTTTGGGTGACCGATTCAATAAATAGCTGTAATTATTTAATTATTATTATTATTACTATTATACCAATTCTCATACTAAACTTATTTAGAAACAATAAGCTTTAATATTGTCGTTAATACTTAATGTAGCCAGTACAGTCGACATTTTTGGAGGAGTAGTAGACTATAGACTATAAACTAGTTTTTTCTTGTTATGTTTCCGTTTCTAAATCAAACCTTTCCACGAGTGGCCAATTGTAGCCAAAAGATGGCGTTATGTGCTAAAAGAAGCAGGTAGTTCCTGCACAGTTTGTGATATATTTGTATTAAAATTACAACTATCTTTTAAATCTATCAACAAATTATAGGGATATGCTGTATTTCCTGTAATAAAATTCAATAAAAAGTGTACATGTATTTTATATGCAGACTCCTGAGATTAGATGAGCTGTTGTATGGCTTCGTCTGAATTGATCATAATCTGCCATCCAGAGAAAGTGAAAGTCGGGGGTTTTCTTATGTTTGATGATGTTGAAATGACTAGTATTTCTTAACTTATTTCTCCCCGGGCTATTTGAGATATAAGGCTTACAGGCAATATAGTATACTGTTAAAGTGTGATAGCGTTTTGTGTGTGTTTACTGTGATTCATTTTCAAAGGGTCTATCGAAGAACACTAATTATTAAAATATATATTACTGAATGACTATTCCAGTGTGGTATATACATTGGAAATGATATAAACATATTTTCCTGGACCACCGTTTCTGACGGAGAGACATAAGAAAAAAAAATACTGTGTTTTTTGAGTATATTGATTACCGCGTTGCTAGGCAACAGGCTGTCCAAGTTAACGGCGTGTAGAAATTAAGCCAGGACAGACAGACAGATAGATTGACGGCTGGTTAATGATATTAAATGAAGTGTTGGAGTGAACCGGCTAGAGAAGAAACTTCACCAGAGGTAGGACCAGGCATAGTCACGAAGAAAGACAATATTATTAATAATCTAATTACAGCAGTTTAACGGGCTGTTAGAACCATAACGTTATCCTAGCTTCCGGTAGAAGTTTTCCGGAGAGGTTGCTCGCTGGCTTTTGGAAGTTGACAGCGTGCCTGGCTAACAAAAATAGGGAAAATACATTAAATAAAATCATTCTAGTGGGACGGGTAAGACAACTGGCTGGAGGTCAAAATACTGGGACCTTTGTCTAGAATGTTCTGTTTCACCTCAAACAAGTGTGTACTACACTGAACCTTTACTACTTATTTATTACTTTTACCATATACGTGTGTGTGTGCCAGTAGTGCATACACAAATGCATATTATGGGATGCATTTCTGTGCCAGTCATCATGTACCTAGATGAGTGGTATCCAGTCTTATTCACAAAGTGTGGGTGCAGATTTTCCTTCCAGTGAAGCAGGAGCCACACCTCATTCCACCTGTTTTTAATCAGTGGATCTAATCTAATAGTGGGTCTTGACTTTCAGTAATGTGTAACTTCTGCTTGGCTGAAAAGAAAACCTGCACCCACACAGGCGATCCGTGGATAAGACTGGACACCACTGACCTAAATAATCGTCTTCTGTTGGTCAAACAATCGCTTACTTCCTTTTAATTGTGTGTATTTAACTAGCATACTCACTATGAGGCATCATAACAGAAGAGCATGGCCTGACAAGCAAAATGCCCTAAACAAGTTCAGCAACCACATGAAGGCCAAGGAGAAATCCTGCAATACAACTATTGCTGCCCCTTGCCACAGTTCACTTTGTAGTAACAATAAAATAGAGGAGCATTACAGTGCACCTAAAAAGACTAAACGTCTTAAAACCATAAAGCAAAGAAATCAAATTCGAGGGCAGAGCAACAACAGATCTAACCAGAGCCAGGAACCCTGTGAAAGAGGAAGCCAAGGCAAAGGGCTGTATAGTTGCTCACTGAACATTTCCAGAAAAGCAAAGCCAGTTGCTAAGCCATTTCTTTCACAGAAACCAAGCATTATCACTGACGGCCGTCTTACATCTCTCAGAGGCCTCTTCAGCCATGAGGTGAGGTCTGTGGATATTGAGAGACTGGTAAATGAGAAGCATCAAAAGCACATTGAAAAGCAGGACAGACAGGCCACTGCAAGGAATTCCCCTTCCCCTGCTATGATTTCTGAAACAAGTGAGGAAGGCGTTTCCGCATGTGCAAATAAAGACCAGAAATCAAAGACGTTAGAGAAAACAAATGATTTACAGACCAATTTAGAAGGCACAATCCCTGTGACTTTGCACGTTGGAGACTCTGCACAGACTTCAAAAGTGACAGGTAATATTACCAGATCTGGAAGCCCATCAGATGAGAAAGAGATAACAGAAAACGTAATTTTCTCTTCTTCAGAAAGTGAGCCTGCTCATATGTCCCTTCCAGCATCTGTCAAAGTCAGCCCGAGTGACCATAATGCCAGTCCAAAAAAGAAAAACACCCATGACAAAAAGCAAACAAATAAGACAGCAGCTGCTGTTGATATACAACATGATTTTGTAAACACTGAAAGACTTGACACCCCTGTGGATGCTCCACAAGTTGATCCTAGTCCTGTGGTCTTCAGGTTTTCTTCACCCACAGTGGACAAGATGAGAAGTGTGCTGGGAGATCAGCACAGGAAAGCTGGTTTTTCATCCAAAGAGGAAGCAGTGAGTAGGCTGGCAGCTCGTCTGTGTGACACTCTAGGTTCATTTCCACTACAACGCTGCTCCCCTCTGCTGACAGAGTGCAGGAAAGTGCTCCTGCACCACCTGCAGGAAAGGCATGGCTCTCAGCTTCAACACAGCCTGCACAGGCTTCACTCACACCTCAGTGCAGAGGGGCCACATTCCCCACTCAATGCAGAGCAACTCTGGCCCAGCTCAGGGCAAAAATGTTTAGACAACACAGAAATGTATTTCAGCTATACAAGGAAACATGACAATGATCAACAGAGTGAGACAATGAAATTTCAGACAGGTATGTCAGCTTAGCAATAAGTGCTCATATTACATTTACTGCAGAATAATTAATAAAAACTATGCATTGTGGATTTAAAGGTCTGTTGGTTTGAATTTGGATAGACTTCTACTTCTGACCAGTGGTGATTTATTGTCTGTGCTAGATAATGGCTCACGAAAACATCGTCAACGAGAGGGATTTTATGAGAATATGGAAAGAGGAGCAGTCTCTAAGAAGCAGAAGAAGCAAACTTGGGGGACATTCTCACCTCAGGAATTTTTCACACAACTGCAACAACCATGCCAAGATACGGTATGCTCTTGATGTTACAGACTTGCACTATGCATACAGAAAGACAAAATGTGCTGTTTTACTATCAACACACAGAAATGAAAGCAGTTGCTACTGGCTAAAATTAAATTCTACACAGTTTGGCAAGCATGTGCTGAGCTTCACATGAAATTTGCAGATGAACCTGTGGATATATATTTGTTCAATACATTAAACTCTTAACAGAAGAACCAACGTTTGTACAGCAAACATGTCTTGGCTAATTAACATTTGGAGTAGAGGAAAATTTATGGCCAAACTATTCTTTCAGTAGACCACTGAAAGATGATTGTGTTTTAAGTGACAGCCAGTGATGGCTGGTCATGATATTAAATGGGAGGGGCTACAATCTTATATCTACAAATAAGCTAAACACTGAAGCTATTAGGACTGAAAAATGCATCATATCACAAGATCTCAGTAGCATTGTAAAAATGATGTGAGGCAAACTGTTAGACGCACAAACTCATACACACACACACATGCACACACACTTAAAGGCAGCTGCACACATGATTTTGAAGTGTTTCAAGTCCATGATGACATACTGGGTTCACACTATGTTTCTCTGAATGCCACAAAACTTGTTGTTTTGTATAATCTGTACAATGATCTTAGTTGTCATTTTTCATCTAAAAGGCATTTTAAAAGAAAAAAATTATAATAGTGTAACTAATCCACCTTGTCATTTTCATTACACCCACAACTGTATTTCAGATGTTGCTTCTAAGTTACTGCTAAATATGACTTATGAAAGCGTCAGCAAAACGGACTGAAAAAATAGCAACCTAAATGAGATCTGATCTAGGGACATTTTACAGTTCTGCTTTTTTATTGCAAACTGATTTTATGTTATAAGGATGTGATGGTTCCTTAGCTTTGTTTCCTCTATCTGTAGTTAAGCCAGTGGAGTATAAGAGCTCAGTCTCAAGAGTATCTTGGAGCAAAGGAACACTCCACCTCTCAGACATTCTCCCTGCACCAGGCCTTCACTGAGCCTCAAACTCCAACAACATGGACTTACAAGTGCACAGATCAGATTTTGGACCCCTTTTTCCTGGAGCCACAGAAGCAAGTAAAGTTCGGTAGTGGTGAAAACAAAAGGAGCCACAGCAGTATAGAACCACTGCTAGAACAGTGGAGAAATGACCCTGATTTAAATTTTCTGTTCCAAGACACGACTGTGACAGATTTGAGAACTTGTTCTCCTCACCACAAGATTGAGAGTGTCAGTGAGAGATCGCCATTTGGTGCTTCCTCTACTGTTTCAGCATTCTTTCCTCCTGAAGGGTTTTTTTATGAGCCTTACTATCGGTTTCCACATCCATCTAACTCCTTTAACAGGTCAGAAAAATCTGGCATGACTCTTTACACTGAGAAGAAAGGACTTGGTCCATCCTTGCACTTGGCCCCTTCTTATTTCGAGTAATTTTCATAAGCTGCTTGCTATATTTAGCTGCATAATTTATATCAAGCTTTTATTTTGAGGCAGTAACTTTGAGTGTCATCACTAAATAAGAAAAAAGTTAAGCAGGTGGAAATATGTGTGATAGTGAAAATAATCCCTTTACAAACCTGTACTTTATAATTTCTTTGTTATTGCAGCTTTGGGCAAGACTAGAATTCTTCACTATAAAATTTCGTAACTGTTACTAAATAGAAGACTGCAGTGCAATTTCCTCTTAAAGAAGCATATTGCACATTTAATTTGCTCAGATGCATATGTATAAACCTGACAAATTTTGCTTGGTAAGAAATAAAATCAGTCATTTCAGTTTGACTGACATGTCACAATTATGTGTTATTGTGATTTGGCAGCATAGCAGGATGGATGGACATGCCCAGTAACAGATGTGATGTAACAACAGCTCCTGCCAGTAAATCAGCCTGTGTGAGGTTTTTGATAATTGAGACCAAAGTACATGTGCAGTAATAATGCATATGTATTTCATATTGAAGATTTATTCAAATTTAAACAAGAATGCAGACTTGTAATAAAGCATCTTTTTATTTACCTTTTCATTTCATACATTGCTTGTGTCTGTTTTTGCCTTATTTAACAGGATTTAAGCTATTTTCTTTGTGTTCACTCTTAAAGTCTCACACCAGCACAAGCAAATCATCACTTAAGTAAAATGTAATTAATAAAGAAATTGGCACTTCTATTTACAGTGTTGTCTAGGCTTATTTTCTTTCATGATTATTTCATTAGGAAAGAGACTAGATATAAAGCATAAATATTTTGTTAGGGCGTTGGGTAATATGGCTTTTCCTCCATTTGTGCCTGGTCCATGAAATATTCTCTTTCCGCTGTGCTTGCATTATCTTTCTGCTGTCCATTTTGAATATTCTCCTCCATCTGTTCATCGTCTTGGCTTCTACTGTTGCTGCTCCTTAAAGATCTCTTAAGCTGCTTCCAGAACAGTTCCTGTGCCTTGACGGGATCTATGCAGTCCAGCCCTGGCCACTGTAGATAAGTTTTTTTCAACATAACCTTTCTCATACGGTGATAGGCAGAGAGCTGTCGCTCATGGATGTACTCCAAAAAGACAAGTATAAGCACGTCCTGCATCTCATCAAAAAGACGGTAGCTGGCCAATTGGATTTCCAGGGAACACCACTCACTGCGGAGGAAGTTTTGGCTGACCACACACACTGTTTTGCGGCTGTTGTAAACTGCTGACACAATGTTGTCTACTATGTTGCGGCCTGGCTCAAAGTCCCGGTGGTGGAGGCAAAGTCGGAATCCACTGCCTTCAAGGTTTGGGAGAATCTTCTCCATCACCCATTCCTCATCTGCTGAGTTGTAGGATATGAAAGCATCATACATGCATTTCTCTTCCTCTTCCCGAAGACGACGCCACTGCTCGCCAAACCAAGAGCGGAAGACATAGTAGCCATATTTAAATTTCCAGTAGAGCTTGACATACAGTAGTGGCAGTAATGTTAGTAGCAGTGTTACTGTATAAGTGGTGGCGAACCAATACACTCCAAAATCTGAACAAACATGAGTGTCAAAGTTGTAAAAGTTTGATCCTTTGACATCTGGACAGGTCAGGTTGTAAAGGTATATTAACTGTACTCTTTGGTTGTTTATTGTCCAATTCTGGAGTTCGCTATTGGGACAGTTGCAACTGAGAGGGGCACTTCTAATATCCAGGTACTGTAGATTAGTTAGATTTTCTAGCAGATCCACATCCAAAGTCTGCATGGCATTTCGGTTAAGGTGCAATATTTTCAGTGCTGTGAGATTACCAAACACCTTTTTTGAGAATGATTCAATGCCCATGTTCTCAACCATTAATGTCTCCAGCTTGTGAAGGTTTTTGAAAATTCCTGGCTTGAGTTTGGTCACGCCAACACATGAATCATCTAATGTTAAATATTTTAAGTTTTTCAGGTCATCAAATGTGTCAGCGCTGAGAAAAGCGATATGGTTGTTGCTGAGGTAAAGACTTGTCAGGGAAGTGAGACCACGGAAAAATGCATGCGGTAATATCCTTATGCCATACGGCATCTGTTCATCTAACTTCAAATCTTTCAGCTTTGTAAGATTTACAAATGGGGAGTGTTCATGTTCTGTAAAGTAATGGATGAAATTGCCATGCAAATCTAGCACTTGCAGTGTGCGATGCAGCTTTCCGATCAATTGGCCGTCAATTTCTGCTAGACGATTGCGGTCTAAGTAAAGATTATTCAAGCTGTACAAGCCTTCAAATGCTAGGGGCATAAAATGGGTTATCTTGTTCCCACCTAAATCTAAAATGGTTAGGTTCCTGAGGGAGTAGAAGGTGCTGTTGAAGATGACTGCAATTCGGTTATTGCGCAAGTTAAGTGTCTGAAGACTGTGAAGGTCCTTAAAGCTCTCAGCATAGATATCAGACAGAAGGTTGTTGTCCAGGCGGAGTGTAACCAGGTGTTTAAGTCCATTCAGTGCTTTGCGATCCAAATACGCAATTATGTTTATATTCAGCTGAAGAGTTCTCAAATTTGGTGTATGACCGAAGGCAAAGGAATTCACTTCAAGAATGCGATTGTAGCGGTAGCTTAGCACTTTCAAGTGGAGAAATCTTGTCTGATTTTTGCAACTTATTAGATTTGTCAAGTGGTTATGTTCAATTCTGAGATTTGCAAGATGATTTTGTCCTTCAAGGAATTGCAAACAGCTTATGCTCTTCAGATGATTGTATGAAAGGTCCAAAACATCAGTGATAGGGGGGCAGTCAGAAAATGTCTTATTATTCAGACCGTTTAGATCATTGCTCTGTAGGAGCATTTTTTTAAAAGTTTTATGTGGATAGTATGACAGTTGTTTGCACAATGCAACTAGCATTTGGGGCTCTGTAAATCCCACACCTGAGAAGTCTACATGCCAAGGCATCACGTTAGTATGGTTAAGGAGCCTTATTATTGAAATGTTGGTAGAATGTAGACACAGGTAGTTCAAGCTCCCCAGGTCCAGTCCAAAGAAAGCCTGGTCTGACAGACGTCTATTGTAAGAGAGATCCAGTATTTTGACTCTGTTTAAAAAGTCATTCCTGCATTCCAGTGTGCTCAGCTTGTTATGACCAAGATAAAGTTGTGACAGTGATTGTGGCAGGCTGGCTGAGTGTAGCAAAGTGATAAGTCTGTTGAAGGAAAGGTCTACTTTCTTCAGCCCTTCCAGGTTTGTTATGGAGTGCACCAGTGCTGAGAAGTTTGTTAAGTGGTTCCTACGTAGGTCCAGAATCTCTAATTTAGACAAGCTAGAAAATAAGTCAGAAGATATATTTGTCAGGCTATTGTCAGCCAGGAGCAAAGTGCTGAGGTTCTGGAGGTCACGGAAAATTAAAGAATCGAGATAAACTATGCCATTGCTGGACAGGTTCAATGTGTGAAGATATTGTAGATTAGCAAAGGCATCACTGTCGATGTACCTCAGGTGATTGTTGTTAAGTAGCAGCGACCTGAGATTTGGCAGGCGACTGAAGCTCTGAGGGGGAATTTTCACAAGTTTGCAGTAAGAGATTGAAATGTTTGTTGCAGAAGGTGGTATATCATCCACAATGGCAGTAACTGTCTGAGCTTGGCATTTAGTGCATTTGAAGTCTGTATGGTTTGAGCCAGCAGTTTCTATGCAATTCCTGAAACTGTAGCTCATGCTGAACTGAAACAATGAAGCGATGATTGTCACTGACATCAGCGCTTGGTTCCTATATGATGCCATATTTCATAAAACTGTTTTTTGTCCCAGAACGTTCCCAAAAATAAATCTTTAATTCTTCACTTTGAGCTGAACCACTGTGTATTTTATAATATAGAAGATCTGTGAATCTCTGGGCTTGTATGTTCAACCACTGTTGTCTGGAAAGAAAATAGGAAAGAACAACTGTTAATTCGATTTCTTTTTCTTTCAGCCATGTTCATGACTATTTCCTAATACTTTCTACAATAATAATAATTTTTAAAAAGAAAAGAATGTACATAGACAGAGATACAACCATGCTTTTATGGGTTATGACCAAGGCACTATAAGTGTGTTTGTCAGCTGTAATTATCAATAATAGTATTAATCCTAGTTTTCACAGTTTAGATTCAAATAGCTTCTATTAAAAGCTTATCTTGGCTAAATCTCAGCAAGGCACAAACTGCTACAACATAAATATAACATGCAGTGTAGTTAGTTAAAATAGAAATAGAATAGATAGAAATTAGAATAGAAATTAAATAGAATCACCACCATAAGTAACTAGCACATTACAGGAACATGGGAGCCAATGTTAAATAACTTACTGATAGCTGAAGGCCAGTCTTCTTGCAAGTAAAAAAAATGAAAGATACCAATAATACTTAGTAATACAGAGTGAGAGCTCCTCTTACTTAGCACCTAGAGAGTAAGATAATCTGAAAGCATTTTTACATTGCTTTTTTACGTGCAAGCATACAAGCATATCTCTTGGAACCACATTTACATTCAGAGCTAATTATGGAGCATGACTTTTGCTGATTAGCAGGTTCCTCTTCTTGGCAGCATGAAGTGAAAGCTGATACTGTCTTCTGCTTTTGTAGCCCTTACACCACGATGTTGGACAGGATGTGCATTCTGAGACACTTTACTGGATGTAAAGAGTAGCTATTTGAGTTTTTTCTGATATCCTGTCAACTCGAACCTAGCCTCTCCTCTGACCTCTCTTGTTAACAACCTCCCTGCAGAACATCTGTTTGCTCAAAGAAATGAGTTCAGATCAGCAAAAAATCTAACTCTTCCTTCCTCTACACAGTGAATGAAAAAAGTAGAGAAAGACTCAGAAATACTCAGAAAACTTGCAGGATATTTTAAAGCATAGCAGCCAACCTTTAAAAGAACACTTCACCCAAAAGAAAATGAAAGTCTTAGAAGGGCCCTCCCAGAGGCCTGACCTCAACTCTATAGAGCATCTATAGGATGCAATGGAGAAGAAAATGAGTAGATAGTGTGAAGGAAATGAAAGCTTGTTGGTTGAAACTTGGGGGAAGCTTCCACCCCACACCTTTTTCAAAAACTGATTTCATATCCAGATTCTGACAAATTAAACACTAAAACACAGTAACTATGCCCTTTAATGAAGCCACTATTGAGTGCCAAACTACAGTACTTTTTTTGACTAATTTTGAACAATATATATAAGTACCCCTTCAAACAAAGTACTGGTTGTTTACTACATGTGACAACAATCTCTAGTAGTCTTCATATGTCTGGGCTGCTGGGTAGGATGGCAAGACTCAAGCAATTTCTTACAAATTTCAAGAAAAACATCCAAGCCTATCTACAGTACCAGTCAAAAGTTTGGACACACCTTTAATTCAGTGTTTTTTATTGGTATACAGTGAATAGCCCTATTTCAGTAATGTTCTAATCCATATTACAATCCATCAATTACTGTAAGAAATGAAGGTCTGTCAGTTGAGATGGTTTGGGATGAGTTGGAGCGCAGAGTGAAGGCAAAACAGCCAACAAGTGCTCAGCACCTGGGAACTCCTTCAAGACTGTTGGAGCTAATTGAGAGAATGCCAAGAGTGTGCAAAGCTGTAATCAAAGCAAAAGGTGCCGACTTTGAAGAATCTAAAATCTGAAACATATTTTGGTTGGTTTAACACTTTTAAGTTTACTACATGATTCCTTGTGTGTTCCTTCATAGTCTGGATGACTTCAGTATTCATTTATAATGTCGGGGAAAAAACATTGAATGAGAAGGTGTATCCAGTCTTTTGACTGGTACTGTACATTCTGCAAAAACCTACATCAAGTCTTTCAAAAGCGGTCTGATGAGACCAAGGTTAAACTTTTTGGCCATAATTCCTAAAGGAATGGTTGGTGTAAAAACAATACTGCACAGTGCCAAAAGAACAGCATATCCATAGTGAAGCAGCATTGTGCTTTGGGGTTATTTGGGGGCTGTTTCTATTCAGCTGGAAGTGAGGCTATTCAGGCTGAAGATGAAGAGGAATTTCACTTTTCAGCATGACAATGACCCAAAACAATGGCTTGACCAGAAGGAGATGAAAGTTTTGCAATGGCCCAGCCAGAGCCCAGATCTGAATCCAACTGACAATCTTTGGTGTGACCTGAAGAGGGCTGTGCACAGGAGATGCAATCGAAATCTGACAGATTTGGAGCAATTTTGCAAGGAAGAGTGGGCAAAGATTGCCAAGTCAAAATGTGCCATACTGATAGACTCCTAGCCAAAATGACTGAATGCTGTCATTAAATCAAAAGTTGCTTCTACAAAGTATTAAATTAAGGCTGTGCATATTTGTGCAACCACATTATTGTATTTTGTTTTACCTTTAAACCCCACCCTCCCAAAAGATTTCAGTTTGTTTGTCAATTGAACTATAAAGATTATAGGTCACAATAAAGTTCTCCTTAAATTAATGCTTGAAATAATTTCTAATCAAGTTTATTTGAATGAATATTGTAAGTTAACGTATAATTATATTAAAATCAAATTTTTTAAAAATATATAAAATCTCATTTTTAGGCTTTGTAATTATGGTTACTGAGTCTATATTCTAATCTGATCCATGAAACATACATTTGATGCTAAATGTGCACAAACGTTAGTTAAATGAATTAGCTGGAATCAAAACAAAAAAATAATGTAATGTTTCATTTTCCAAATTTTACTTTAACCCCTGCTTCTTTTACTTTATGTGATGAACACATTATGCACTATGTGGTGCATCTAGTTTTTTATATCTTTTAAACATA
The DNA here is from genome assembly GCA_028566375.1 of Leptodoras nelsoni. NCBI lineage: Eukaryota > Metazoa > Chordata > Actinopteri > Siluriformes > Doradidae > Leptodoras > Leptodoras nelsoni. The sequence goes on along the minus strand of JAOVVG010000047.1, from coordinate 26,685,553 downwards.
ACGATTTTTTGGGAAAGGAAAAAAATCTTGCACAACCCAAGCAATCCTCAAACTTCTTACACTAATCAGGCAATCATGTGGCAGCAGTGCAATGCATAAAATCATACAGATACAATCCAGTAGTTTCAGGTAATGATCACCTCAACTATCAGAATGGGGCGAAAAAGTGATATCATTGATTTCAGATGTCAGAATCTGGTGCTAAATACATGAGTCCAAAGAGCCAGTCTGCCTTATGTTGGCAGTCCAGGCATGTAAAGGTGGTATAAATGTGTGTGGAATGTTTTCTTGGCACCCTTTGGGACCCTTAATACCAAACAATGGCCACTTGATGCCACAGCCTGTTTGAGTATTGTTGCTGACCATGTGCATCCCTTCATGATCACAATTTACCATCTTCTAATTTACCATCTTCTTCACAATTTCATCATCTCCCAGCATCTTGTGGAAACCTTGCCCAGAATTAACACTGTGTTCCTTATTAAGTGCACAGTGAGTGTATGTGAATGTAGTGTATATTCACATTGGATTGTACTTGGTTTTATTTGTTGTCTAAAGATATGAGTATACCTTTAACACGCTGTTTTTAAAAGTTTAATTAAAATGTTTGAATATATTCGTGCCTCCTTTAATGCTGGATTTGTTCTCCAGATAATTAATTAAACAATTTTAAGAATTGTTTCAGTACAAATAGTGTCAGGTACTTGACATGATTGTAGTAATAAAACGAAAAGCATTGTGCCTCACACTGCTGGAATACTTTTACTGGCTAATATAGTAAAAAAAAGTATTATATTTGCAAACCTTACCTTTGTCAGATGCTGCCGAATAAATTTTGAGAAGTGAATAAGGGTCTGTCTGTATTGGTGTGTCTGACTCTCTTTGTCCCTTTTCTTCAGCAAAAGACCAAATTTCATTTTACCAAAACAGAAACAGGAAGCAAACGGATTGTAAAGAAGTTCACATGTGGGAACCCAAAGGAAAAGAACCACGCTAGTGGTGACAAAAGGACTCAAAAACAAATATTTTATTGAAATGGCTACTCACAATAATAATAATAATAATAATAATAATAATAATAATAATGTGCATATTCTTATTCTTATTCTTATTCTTATGTTGTTGTTGTTGCATTGCCTAAAAAATAGCATTGTACAAAGCAGTCTACAATAAAGCGCTTCTATGACTATTTTTTATTTATCCATAAATTAATATGAGGAACAGAAAGTTTTGTCATCAAGTCCCCAGGTCTTCTATCTCTGCCCTATTGGACACTCAGCCCCTCGTCTTTTGTTCCCGAGCCATCTGGCAGAGACCACATAATGGGCAGCAGGCCATAACCACCCAGTCATCACAGATAGACCCCTGTGTAAACATGTACAGCCATTCAAATACTGGATATACTATTGTACTGCATACACTACTGTATTACTTTGTATTAGATACCATTCAAACATGATTGTATCATAGCAACCACATAATACTGTATATGTGTCATGTCATGTAAATCAGGAAGATTTCAGTCAATATGCTCCTTCAATTATTCTGTATCTTGATGAAATGTAACAAATACTAACCTGTTACCTAATTCATTGCTTGTCTTACTTGTTTAAATGCAAAAATTATCATTAACAATACTCTAAACGACAAACTAAATGTTGCAGTTTGGTTGGTGACACCCTTTTGCATAAACTTACATTGATCTGGTATTTGTCACGAATGCTGGTTCTTAAAGCAATCATGGCTCCAGGCAGACAGGGTAGACAGCAGGAGTCCCCATGGTCCTGTGCTACCTTACAACCCAGGATGCAGGGGATAAAGGTGCCACAGAGGCCTGTGGTGAGCCAGACGCACAGAACAGCCATTGTTTAATAAGGCAGGGCTACTCACCTTGAATTGCTGATCTTCTTAAATTTCTGATCATATACTGAATTACAGTAATAATAGATAATGCGCCATAAATATTAATAACTTCATTTAAAAAATTATCAGCACAGAAGAAGTATATTGAACAAACATTTCATTCCACTGTATACATTCTGGGTGTGCCGTCTTCATGTATTAAATCTGTTTGTCTAAAAGTCGACTATCCCCATTAAGCAAAGATTCTTGGTTAAAGGTGGGCTAAAAGCAGGCGAAATTAATACCTTATGGTTTAAGGTCATAATTGCCAACTAGAGAGGTGCATTTCCTGAAGAAAATGCGAGTGTGATTGCAGCAAGTAGTGACATTAGCATCAACATCATTTGCATTAGTGTGTGTGTGTCTGCGTCAGTCCGTAGTTTGGGGTGCCAATACTTTTAATCAAACACAGGAGTGTGTGTGTAAGCATACAGTAGCTGGGAGTGTAAATACATTTGATCAGACTGGTCATAGTGTGTATGCAACATGTTATTCAAGCAGAGGTACAGATGGAAAAAAATTAGAAACTGAAATGAAAATCAATGGAAGTGGATGGGAAAAAAGGGGGATAAAAATGAGTGTGGAGGGTAAACGAGTGCACGGATCCTTTAGCCTTATACAAGCGCACCGATCCCGACCGTGTCGGACATTTTAGAGCTGGAACGGTGTCGATATTTTGAAAATTGCAGCAGTTAAAATGCGGACAAAACTACCCTGGCAGATAACAATAGTTACACTAATTACACAGTCACAAGATATCAGTAGGGCAGAGTTCTGAGTTTAGAGTAATACATCATCCATACCGATGCTCACCTCAGTGTTGGCCAACACTACTCCTAGTACTACTATCAATAATATTAATAAAGAAAGTTATCAGTAAGCTCTTTATCTGAGTCAGGGTTGTAGTGGATCTGAAACGGATCCTAGGAACAGTGGATGTGAGGTCCTAATAACATCCTGGATAGAATGCCAGACTAATGCAGGACACCACTCACACACATATTCACTCCTGGATCCAATTTTGAGTATCCAGCCCACCAACCATCATGTTTCTGGGAGTTGGGAGGAAACCCACACAGACAGGAAAGTCAGTGTATACACACATTAACCTGAGCTGAGACTCAAAGCAGGGACGCTGGAGCTGTGAGGTAGCAGCGCTAACCATGGCACCACTGTGCTGCCCACAAATAATACTAATACTATTATGAATAAAAATAATTGGAGGCAAAAAAAAGCCTCCCTCTTGCTTTTTCACCTATATGCAAAAACCAAATATACACCCACTTACAGATGCCACAATCATCACAGCAGTCACAGATATTGGAGCTCCAGTCGGAGGAACCAGTGGAGACAGTGTAACTGGTGACTGTCACCTGAGGCTGTGTGCTGATCACTTCAGTCTGATATGTCATCACTGCCACAAACACACATAAAATATAAAAATATGGTACTTACTAGGCTTCAACATTTAGACTTAATATTGGTAATTACACAATTTAAGCAAAACTTGTGCCAAAGAATCTGATAAATGTTACAATCTACTGTTTTTATGATACCTAATATCAATTACGACACTCCCCTGAGGCATTTTTACCTTTAAAAAGTCCTCTGAAATATTTTTGTTATATTAGAAAACTCACTCTTGGTCCGGGTCAGGTTGTAGGTCTTGGCAAATATGGGAGTTCACAGCCAGCAGAGCAAATGGGAGGAGAAAAGAACTCTTAACCGTTTATACATACAATGATGTCACAGCCTTGTCCACATTGCTAAGGCAACCCGTTGCACTGATAAGAAGTACTAGGTGGGTGGCTCACCTGCCATGTTATAAAAGAAATTGGTGTTTGATTTTGGGGTGAGTTAGGTTTCTGTTGTTTTTTTTGTTTGTTTCCATTACACACCCTTATCTACTATTCATGAATATACGTATTGTACACATGTAGCGCATTTTTTGGTGTTTATGTGCCTATGGATGTGGTCTTACCAAAAAAGGGTGGAGGAACTCGTGAAATATATTTTTGATCGATGCAGTATCAACTGCTGTTATGCCGTCTCTATGTGAACTTAAACTGAATCTACTTGTAATACTGCCTTTTCTGTCCCTACAGGTGAATGATCCATAGTATATATATATATATATATACACATGTGTGTGTGTGTGTGTGTGTATGCACTACCTTGTATGCATACCTTTAGGTAATTCAGACTCATTTCTTTATTGAAACTCTTTCATAACAAAATATCGGATTTTTACAGTATTTTTAAAAACTAAGTTTCATCAAAATTTGTCTTTATGAGTATTTTTTTTGTATTTCACTGTAAGGATGGCACTGTGGTTCACGCTGTTGCCTCACAGCAAGAAGGTCCTGGGTTCGATCCCCAGATGGAGTGGTCTGGGTCCTCCCCATGTCTTTGTGGGTTTCCTCTGGGTGCTCCAGTTTCCTCCCACAGTCTAAAGACATGCAAGTTAGATGAATTGCATATACAAAATTGTCCTGTGTTTTCTTCAAGCCCGCTTCACAGGAGAGTTGCAGCAGGAAGGGCATCTGCTGCTGTGGCGACCCCAAGAGGATGGGAGCAGCCGAAAGAAGAAGAAGATTTTTGTATTTCACTGTATTTCTTCGTTTGGAACTGGCATCACAATTGGCTGATGCTTCAACTTGCTCTCATACATGTCATCCCATTAGACTGAACTTTTCTGTGGAATGTTTCAAAGTACGTTCAGTGTCAACCAATATAATACAAGAATTGACTCATTTTCTTGATAAAGCTATTAATAACTTATTGCTTGTGTGTTTCCACCCTGTTATGTCCCACCCTGGTAAATACTTCCTAGGTGGGCAGAATAAACACATCATACCTACATGCTCTTCTTACATCACTCATTTACTTTAAAGAACAGAGTAGATGCATGACTTAAATTTAGGTTAAGTGCACTGTATGCACTGTAATGGCTAAACAGATTTTCTAAATACCACAAGGTCCAAAAGGGACAACATAAAAGGAATTACCCATATGGCAACAATACTAAACAATACAGCTTTGTTTGCAGTGTAAAATTTAATTCCCATTTGATCCTTTTATGTTTCAGGTGCAAAAACAGTACAAAATGAGAAAGAGTCTAGGAATTCTATAAAAGAATAATTAGAAAGGCTTATCAATGAAATGAAACTACGGTGGACGTGTTTGACTTTACTATTTACTCACTAAGGCACGTCACTGAGCGTTCACTCGTGATATCTGGGAGTAATGTTTTTTTTCTTACTCTGAATGCAGTAATGGCCTTGTAAAGTAAAGTTCTGTAGCATATCTCAACGCCCCATTCGATAACCATGAAGTGCCTTTATTCTTGTAAAAACACTCAAGATGTTTGAACAATACACTGTTTGATAGGGTTTGTTCATTATCCAACACTGAGACCACCGCAAAAATATAATGCTATGCCCAGAGACAAAACAGAACAGTTTCTTACTATAATTCTTACTATTAAACATAAATATGTTATTACCAGTTTCTGAGCAAAACAGGCTGAGGAATCTGTTCTGCTCTCACATCCCATATGTGCCAGTTGCTCATTTCCTAATTGCAAAATACTTTCAAGCTATATTTCAGCTGTATTTCAAAGGTAGGCCTTTCCAGCACTACTGCTAAATCCCCACACCTTGAATCACAAGTCTTATTATTTAGGCTTAACTTCTTTTTCCTCCTTCTTAAACTTGTAGTGATTAACTGGACAAATATACAACAAGAACAATGACCATTTATTTTTTTAACCAGTGAATGTAATATGATATCCCATAATATGATAGTTAATATTAAGTTCATTCAGGATTAACTTTGACACAACTAATGAAGCAACCCGTCACTAGACTTACACAACATGACCCTTAGGCAATGTGCTACAGGAACAGTATGTGCTAATAGCAGTATTACACACTTCTGATGGGACTAAATCTCAATCTGAAGTGCCTACGTTTCGCACATGTAAAGCAACAGTGCCACTCTGTGCTACATGAGGTCACTACAGACAAGAAACGTTTAAAAAAAAAAAAAGTCTGTGCACATTTCTCTAAATTTTAAAATAAACCATTTAGTGAGAAGGTTTTGCATACTAAATATGAACTGGGGAGACATTTGCATCTAATCTGCAAAGTAAATAGAAATTTCAGTGAAATGTCAGTGATATTACACAACAATCCGAATATTGTCACAGCAAAGCTTGGAGTCAGACACGTATAAATGTGCAGCTACAGTCACTAAAGTACTTTTGCTGTGCGCATCTTCAGCTTTTTCACTTCCTCTGTCTGTGGTTGTTCTTTGCAATACTGACGCTAATAGTGCATAAAAAGTGCTCCTACAACCATATGCAATTATTTTCCTTTTTGTTTGTCTTTATAGCTTTATCATAAAGATACACCAGTCATCCGTCATTTATTTCTCTACCACTTTTGAACAAAAAGCACAATCCAGCATTTTTAAAGTAAAACAATCTATATATTTATGTATCTATTGGTCTGTCATTCCGTCTGTCCATCTATCCATCCATTTTATTTTTATTTTATGACATTTTCTCTATATTTGGCCTTTTGCCATTGCAACAGAGAGGGTGAAAGCTAGCAGATGCGTCTTCTACTGCTACTAATCTTTTTTTTTTTCAAACAGCTGTGTATGCAACTAGGTAGCTTGATCAGTAGTGGTCTCTTTCTTCATACAGGAACTCAAACAGATGTCCAAGACTGAATAATGTCATTGACAGCAGAGATCTGATCAACAGCAGAGAGAGAGAGAGAGAGAGAGAGAGAGAGAGAGAGAGAGAGTATGTAATGTCATTCCTCCCATACACAGATGAAATCTAATAGTACTGTTTTACATTATATATCTATCAACCTTTTGTTGCTGTTGTTGTTGTTGTTGTTTTGCTACAAGATTTCTCTTTCTGCTTTAGACCTTTTTTTCCCACAAATATGTGGCAAAACCCAGGCCCACTTCCCTCTGTAATCATTATACACTTCTGTAAACCTCAGTTCCTTTTTCTCTTTCTATCACTCTTCATCCTTCTGTGTAATATGTGCTGAACCGACAGAACGACAGTAGAGACAGTGAGACCACTTTTGGCATTGTTGAATGTCCAGTCTTCTTGGTGACAATGGTAACTACTGAAGAATATGTAAGTTCATTTGAGAAACTGTTACTTGTCATTACTTGACATTATTATCTGCATTTTCATTAGGTTAAAGTGATTTTGTTTTGTGTGATGCATGGCGACATTGTCTGTCCATAGGTACTAAGGTAGGCTGTGAATTGCAAATCTAAAACACATGATCTTAAGTTAAATTATATTCTATTTTGAACAGTTTAAACAATACTAAACTGGTATTTCTAGCAAATTTACTGGGGACACTACTGGGGACACATTTATTATTGTGTAACTATAATGTTACCCCTTTTTTTCCCATCCACGTCCATTGATTTTCATTTCGTTTCTAATTTTTTGTCACCTGTACTTCTGCTTGAATAACTCGTTACATACACACTATGACCAGTCTGATCAAATGTATTCACACTCCCAGGAACTATATGCTTTAAAAAAAAAAAACAGACAATCATGTGTTTGATCAAAAGTATTGGGACCCCTAAACTATGTACTAACACTAATACACACACAAATGCGAATGGTGCTGATGGTAATGTCACTGCTTTGCTGCAATCACACTCGCATTTTCTTCAGGAAATGCACCTCTCTAGTTATTGTTGTTGTAATTGTTTATATATTATATTTTCATATAAAATGCTGTCAAAATACAACTTGAATGCCTGTGTGATGCTAGAGAGAAAAAAAAGTGTCATGCCTAATAAATACAGACTTACAATGGTTTTTTTTTTACTGGTCTAAATGAGAAACTAGAGAAAACAGTGGTGATCCTGGGCAAAGGCAGCTGATGTATTTATACTAGTACATATTTTTTATTACAATATCACTTATTGACTTGAGTGTGAAGCTTCTCATGATACATGAGTGGTGTGAATTTCATTTCCGCTATTGAAACTTGATTATTATAAACCTGAGCTAGGAGTCGTTTCTTAAATAAGCTTTAACAGCTTGATGAAATAATGCTGATGTCTTACATGATCTTCAGCACAGGTCTAGATCACATAAACCTCTAGTTAAGCACTTACATCTGTACCCGGCCATCTGATTAGGAAATCACCTGTTGCAAACACACTACACCCTTCTGTCTTCCCTACACTGTCTATCCTCAGACTTCCACTTTTGACTTTTGACTAAATTGTATGAGTATTTTGACCATAGATTACTTACTGTTTGGTTACTTTGTCTAGTTCTTGTCTTGTCTTGTCTTTGTCTAGTTTATGCCTGTTTGTGGTTAAATCTAATCTAATTGTCATTTCATAACTCCATGCTAAGCAAATATACTGTATAATAGGCAGCACTGGGAAATGTATTTTACAACTGTAACTGTTTTTTTGTTAATTGTTAGGCTACATGCTATTCATCAAACAAAGCATCAGATATATAAAGGGCTCAAACCTAATGCAGAATACATGGCAAGTTAATCTGACCACAGCACACTGTTGGGTTATGTGTACACTACAATGTAATGTGTTGCATTAACTACGCAAAGCTAGATGTTTATGACTCAACCTGGGGATATTTTTACCTTTGTTTCTGGGTTGTCCTTTTTATTAGTTCTGGTGAAGAATTTGATTAAATTTAAAATTAAATTAGTAATAACTATCTTTTTTTTAATACAGTATATGTTCTAAAATGATATCTCACAATAAAGCATTTTTTAACTGTAATTACTGTCTTAACTTGTTTGAGTGGAACTTGTTTAAGCTGTGCAATTAAAATAAATATATTAAATATATTAAGAAATATTAAAGATTGAGGTTACCTAATTATTTCCCATGAATCATCAAGGTTAAGGCTTAGTTTACAGTTCAAATTGTTATTAATACACATTAATATATGAGGCATGTGTACAGTATGTTCATCAGTATATTCATGATACAGCTAAACACATCCTTAACCTTGATGTGTTTGTGTTTTAGGTATACCCGACCTTTACAGATTATTCAGACTATAATGAGTCAGATGGACATACCTCACCCTGTGATAAAACAGAGACATGGAGTTTCTTTCGTCTGTTTACCCCTGCAGCCTACAGTGTGATCTTCATCCTGGCTGTACTGGGTAATGTGCTGGTGCTGTTTGTAATCCGCCGCTATCGTCAGTCCCACCACAGTCTCTGTGCCTTCTCGCTGACTGACACGTTCCTGCTGCACCTGGCCATCTCCGACCTCCTGCTTGCCTTCACGCTGCCCTTTTTTGCAGTCCAGTGGATCACTGGCTGGGTGTTCAGCATAGGCATATGTAAAGTGGCAGGTGCACTCAATTCACTGAATGTCTACTGTGGTGTGCTCTTCCTTGCCTGCATCAGTTTCGATCGGTACCTGGCCATAGTCCATGCCGTCCACACCAGCTGGAGGCACAATACCTGCCTGGCACAGTTAGCCTGTGCACTGATCTGGCTCTGCTGCATTGGTCTTGCTGCCATTGACATCCAGTTCCGAACTGTGTCCATTCTACCTGGCTTTGATAAAGAAGTGTGTCTTTTAGACTACAACAAGGGTAGTTTTGAGCTATGGCAACTTAGCATGCAGCTTGTCAGCCTACTGATCGGCTTTGGCCTCCCACTTTTGGTCATGCTCTACTGCTACTTACGCATTTTGCACGCATTGTGCCAGAGAAGCACACGCAGACAGAAGCGACGATCCCTCAGGCTCATCATCTCCCTAGTGGCCGTGTTTGTTATTTGCTGGGCACCATACAACATCATGAAGACGGTTGATAGCCTGATGTTTTGGGAAATACTGAGCCCTAGCTGCACGCTGAACTATGTGCTTGATGTCGGCATCCTGGTGACAGAGAGCCTGGGCCTGGCTCACAGTGCCCTCAACCCACTGCTTTATGGCTTTGTGGGTGTCAAGTTCCGCCAGGAGCTTATCCGGATGTTCAAGGCAGCTCTGAATTCTGCTAGGTGCTTCGGGATGACCAAATGGGTGCAGGGTCAAGGATTAAGTCGCAGACCAACAGGTTCCTTCAGCTCTGTAGACAGCGAGAACACCTCCTACTTCTCAGTTGTGGCATAAGTAAAGTGATTTTCAGGGATTTGTTTTGTTTGTTCATTTACATTTTATTTGAAAGAAAAAAAAATTACATAGTACATACTACATAGTACATAGTACATAGTACAACAAACTAGATTTTCATCATTCCAATATTATATTGTTTTTTTTGCATTTTCCACATTTTAAACAGTTTAATTAACTTTTCATCCTTCTTCTTTTATTAACCTTTAATTAAGAAGGAAGTATACTGATGTACCAGAAAAACTGGCACTGGAGCCTATGCAAAATACATAGCAACACCACCTATCATTACAACACATATCATTACAGTTGCGTCTGCCAGTGTGTATATAAAGGGATAAACATCTATGGAAGCTTCTAGAGCTGTTTCTGCCATGAGAATGGCAAGGTATCACGATTTTGCAATTTTCAAAACGTTTAATAATTGGAGCTCGTGAGATGGGTCATGGCATTTTGGAGGTAGAAGCAAAGTTTGGATTTTCACATATGAGCATTTCAAGGGTGTACTTTGACGTACTTGAGTACTTTGAAGAATTCTGGCAAAACTTCAATCTTACGACAGCAGTGTGGCCGTAAAAGGGTGAACGCGACCGGCGTCGGCTGGCAAGAATGGTTTCAGGTGATAGGTGTGCAACACTGTCTCAAGTAACATCAGAATTCAAAGCTATGGCCTCAACAAACATCAGTGTGAGGACTGTGCAATGTTCCCTCCATGGGGGACTTACCAAGTATTAACTGGTATACCAGTTTCTCTGGTACTTCAGTGTATATTTCTTCATTTACCGATAGTTGAATATGCATAAATGTCACTGCTAAACAAATGTGAAAAATGTGTAAAAAAAAAAAAAGGAAGTAAAAGTACTTTCAGATGCTCATTTGAATTTTCTCTCTTTTTTTCCAAGTATGTTTCCAACCATCTTATGAATAAGCTTAGTTATCAGTTCTGTTCATGGCTCTTTTTTTCTGTTTGTTTGTTTTGAAGAGGTGCTTATAGATTTTATTGCTGCAGCCAAACCAAAAGCTCATTAAAAACCACACTATGAGCATTTTGTTTTGGATGATAGGTTCCCGTATATTAACTGTATTAATGTACTAGCAGATGTGAGTTTGAAATATGGGTGCGGATGGGTACTTCTTCTTGGTTTTTTTTTTTTTTTTATTGTTAACATTAATTTTTTTAAAGATACACCATATACTGTGCAAATTTCTGTGGTTTTCCTTCTTACAATAAATGTATTTTGTTTACCTACTTTGGAATAGAATATGTATTTTATAGCTGTTAACAATTTTCAGCACTGGAAGTCCAGACATGTATCTCTCTTTTTTATAAATCATGGATCATGATTACATTTGTTTAATCTCATTGGTTAATAAAGAAATCTTTGGAATTCTGTTAGCCCATAAACCAGTTATTCTGTTCAATAAAGCAAATAAATTATATTTACTTGGGTTGCAAGTTATGTAGTGGACCTGCAGATCCAGGACTCGAGTTACTACTTGTGTGAAGCTGTTGTCTGTGCATATTCTCCCTATGTCTCCCCAGGTTTTCACTGGGTTATTTGGTTTCATCTCACTTCTTTTTTGGTGTGAATACACTGCCACTGCTTCCAATGAAGGGCTGGGGCAGATAATTTTGCTTCCTTAATGCTTAAATTAGCTAAATTATCTGCCAATAGATGAAGAGTATTTCAAGCTTGAAATGTCTATGAAAAACATCTAAAAATACTGTAGGTTCAATAATCAGTTTGTTTTATTGTAAAATTAAATACTGGTTAAATGTGACTATGTTCAACATATTTTAAGTTACTAAGATGTCATCTTTGCAATGTACACAATTGAAATGGTCAGATCCCATTGATGCCACATCCATATTATTGATAATAAAAGACTGGTTCAGGTGAGGCTACACTTTTTCAACTAGCTTCAGTGACATTTGAGCCATGGTTAATTACAGCAGTGCTGCGGACCTCAACTGAAACATTCACATGTCTTCACATTTCACTTTTTCACTATTCACTATTTTTAATACAAATTATGTTATAGATGTTTATTTTTATTTTCATTATTGAGTCACAAAAAAAGGGGTTAGACAATGAAACGGAAACACCTGTCATTTTAGACCACAATAATTTATTAGTATGGTGTAGGGACTACTTTTGCAGCCAATACCACGTCAATTCGTCTTGGGAATGACATATACAAGTCCTGCACAGTGGTCAGAGGGATTTTAAGCCATTCTTCTTGCAG
>JAOVVG010000047.1:26627488-26642882 GCA_028566375.1 Leptodoras nelsoni | reverse complement strand
AAACCCACACGGACACGGGGAGGACATGCAGACTCCACACAGAAAGGACCCAGACCGCCTCACCCAGGGATCGAACCTGGGATCTTCTTGCTGTGAGGCGACGGTGCTACCCACTGAGCCACCGTGTTGCCCAACATCATAATCATATTCTTTAAAATATTTCAACGTTACTACACACCAAATATACTCAGTTTCAATATACAGAGTTTTTTTTTCACAAGACAAGATGTCTGGTGATTCATGTTTACCCAAAATGCACCTAACTTGGGAGTCACGTTTTCCCAAAATGCACCTAGCTGTTCTGGAAGCCTGTTGGAGCACATATTATAAAACTGTGGCACGTTCGTATAATGTCAGTGGAGTGTTCGTCATCACAGTTACCTACTGACAGGCCCACAGTCGGTACAACTAAATTAGGATAAAAAAAAAACAAACATATTGTTCAACTGTAAGATGTGAAATAGTTTCAAAATATACTATTCAAGATCTTTCGAATAGTCTAAAAGAAATTCGGCAAATAAGAAAACAAAAAAAAAACCTGTAGAAAAAAAAAGGTTGCATAAAAAGGTGTAGAAAAAGGAAGTGCAGTTAAAAAGAAGATAGATGTAGAGATAGGAAAGAGCAGAAGGCTGCACCTGACGACTTAACCCAGAAAGACAGATGATCAGGGCTGTGGTCAGAGCCGAGGTTCAACAGAAACACCGCCATGCAGCAGATTCAAGTGCATTGAGGGCATGTTTACACATTTTAAAATGACTTTACTTTCAGATATTTTCAAAAGTAAACACATGAACACATGATCATGATTTAGAGGCATGAAATTGATCAGATAAATGTTACAAAAATATGACACTATATTCATTATTGAATAAGCAAATAATAATTTTTCTACTACAAATGGGTATTTTAATAACAAATAACAAATAGCTACATTGTAATCACACATACCGTGATTTAATAATAAAACATCATATTTACAAGATTCTGCATATCATTTACAAGTCTGCATATAACAGTAATAAAATATTTTTTTTAGTATTGTAATACTACATAGTAGCAACATACACGATTTTCCAAAAGAGTGCATTCACTTTTTTAGAAAACGTATTAAGCTGTACCCTTTCTTGACTCTGGGACGGTACGCTTGTCTTTTTAACTTTTGTTTTACATGTGTCTTTTATCAGAAAATGTGAATAGTGTAATGTTTAAAAAATAATTTAATTGGATTGTGATTATATTTCAGAGAAAAGCTTTAGATGTAATCTATATGCACATTTCTAGAGAAAAGATGCATACTAAAGAGGCACAAAAAAGGCGTAAACTTGATAGTACCACACCAGTGACAAGAAAGTACAGTTTAGTACCCTTAATTTAATGTACTGAGAAAATATATTTTGTAAAAAAAAATGCTTTAGAATTTAAAATTATGATAATAATAATAATAAAATATGATAAACTAATACTTTTCATCTTAATGACTCTTAATGACTCAGCGACTTAATATCTCTGAACGACAAGAAATATTAACGCATCTCCCCTAGGCCTTCCTGCGTGATAATAAAAAAAGAAATAAATAAATAAACCTGTAAAGAGTTTACTGCATGCACTGTATAAAATGTGTTTCTATGTTTAATAATTCAGTGCTAAGGTGAAGCCATGGAGGCGACTGTACCTGGGTTTCAGTGTTCAGTGCTCGATCATCCGAAGTCTGTTGTTCCTCTCAGCTCTTCAGGTCCTCACCAGCTCTGTTCCTGTGCAAGTTATAACAGTCCTATAAGGTGTGTTGACCCCTCCCTTACACCTGATTGGCCTAACAGAAAAAACAAGATGTCCAGGTTTAGAATAACATCTAATCTTTCATTTTTTATTAGCTAGATAAACGATGACGAGGATGATCATGAATATTAATATTGCGGCTCATGATGATAATGGTCACAAGTTCCGCGTAGTTTTCCCGTATATGGTTCCGTATTGTACCCGATCAATCTCACGTTAACAGTCGGCTTAAATCAGGGTTTACCAGTATGCACTGATATATGTTAAAACTTACATTAAACTTACAAAAATAGCATTGTGATGAATCTGTGGTTTATTGGTACAGAAATAATTGAAAAGATTTTTTGGTATGTATCTCAGTGACTGTGAGCAGTAATTTGTTGTGCTGAATCATTTTATGTTCTTTATTCAGTGTATCGTTCACCTGATCGCGCTATCCTCAGTAACAAATCACCTCTGTCCGCACAGAGTTTATTAGCTATTCAGTATTAGTTTATTAGCTATTCAGTAGTAGTTTATTAGCTATTCATTCATGGTTTATTAGCTATTCAGTAGTAGTTTATTAGCTATTCATTAATGGTTTATTAGCTATTCATTAATGGTTTATTAGTTATTCAGTAATAATACAGCACACAACGTGTACATGAATGAATTTTTTTGGGAATGTATTATTATGATTATGATTATGATTTGCTAAATAATATATTGACATTGCAAGGGTTTGTACTCTTTTACTCTGGTTTTCTGTTCTCTTCACATTTTTGTTCTTTGTTTTCTGTCCTGCTGAATAAGGTAAAAGAAAGTCCTATGATAGTCATGATCTTATTCCCCACTTTCTACTTGTATATTCCAGTGAAAGAAAAACAGAGAAAATGCCAAGAGAAGTGTCTTTTTCGGTTCCTTTTTTCATCCCACATGATGAAAACAGAATTCTTTTGCCTTACATACATTTTTCTTACGTTTCCACCTTCCTAGACCTTCATTATTGCTTCATTGCTTTCCTTGTTGTGTAAAGAACTTTAGCATTTAACTTTAATACTTTAACAAATCTTCTGATTGGCTCAAAACAAATAATTCAGCGTTTTAATGGTTTTCCGTATTAGCCAGAAGGATAAAGCAGACCAATGTAAGTGTAAAAACGTCCATCGTTATCTAAGGAACATGTGTTGAAACAATGGCACTAACTTCAGATGTTCATCATTACGCTTTTCCCTCTCAGCACTTTATAGTTCGGATCACGTATCAATCAATGCTCTGACTCTTTTTAATCATTTATTTGAATTAAGCCTGTTAATACATTTACTGGAATCCAGTTCAAAGCCAGTGTCATATCTTTCATTTTTGTTATTTTAACAGTAAGGTTGTAGCTCATCTCTAGCCAGAAAAGCATCAAACTTCTGCCGTTTCCCAGTGAAGGGTGTTAATTATTATGAACATTCATGCTGACGTTCGAATTTATTTAGTGAACTAGATTTGCTTGTGAAATAGTTTCCTGCTCATCTTAGCATCCAGATTTCAGAATTCCCTCAACTTCTCTTTTTCCTTTTTCGTTTTTTTTTTCTAATTCGCCCTCTTCTGTATTTTGTTATGAACTGGTCTTTGTGAAACGTAATCTGTACACAATCTGTGATTAACATCAGGATTTATTTCACTGAGTACGTACTTTACAATCTTTGGTTGTTGATGGATGTTGTGAACATACAAGCTTCTTGTTTAAACAACCATGATTATGATTTTGTGTTATTCTACAAAGTCAACTTTCAATGAAAAACACTTTCAAATATATAGAATACAGTATATGCAGTACATTATAGAACTGATATGTTATAGATCCATTTATGCGATATCTACTGTCTGACTGCAGTGTCAATTCAATTCAATTCAATTCAATTTTATGTCTAAAGCGCTTTGAACAATGGACCTTGTCTCAAAACAGCTTTACAAAGACAAGAAATCAGCCCTATAGGGCTATCCCTAATGAGCGAGCCGGTGGCAACGGTGTCAAGGAAAAACTCCCTTAATGATAAGAGGAAGAAACCTTGAGCAGAACCAGGCATGTCACATTCTTATATGTGTTTTAGTTCAGTTATGGGGAGAACACAATATACTTCATCCTTTTATTTACATGATGTAAGTTATGATTTATTAATTATTTAGTGATAGGAAAAAAAATCTCAAATAAAAGACAATTCTTCTCATTCTTTCACTATTATCCACTTGGGACATGACAAATCTACGATGTGCCGTTAATGAATGCAGCCCTCTGTCACAAGAATTCATAAGAAGTTGCATGAGCGTGCTTTAATGGAAAAAGTTCAGTAGTACTTCAGAAGACATCTAAAGCTGTATATGCTCAAGTCTCAGTCCTGATTCAGTCGATAATTTCACCCAAATAATGTAAACATGTTCCTTCTAATAGCAGATGCTGTGATCATAAAGACTGTCCTGTTCTCATGCCAGGACTCCTATTCACAATATACTCATACTTTACACCCTTTCAGCACACTTTGTACTGTTGCTCTTCACTGTTCTACAACTGTATACGGTGTAAAATAAGATTTGTACGAGATCTCCTCATCCAGTCTGACCTAGAAGGGGATAAGTTCGATGTTGAGTCTGGTGCCTCTCAAGCTTTCTTTTCTTTCATGTTGTCTCAGAGAGATTTTTCTAGGCACTGTCACCTCAGGGTCTCTCTAAATAACTAATCTGCTTTATAATCTTGCTATTCCAAGCTATACAAGTTAAATTAAATTGAGCTTTAGGTAGAAACAGTGTAAACAGGTTGTCTCTGAAGGAGAAACTGCATTTCCGCACTTGAATATGTTTAACCAAAGTTGTTCGATTGAAACACGGTTTCATGAATCTAAATACAATGAATTCATACAAGCTCTTAAAAGCTATTGCTCGGGTTAAGGTGGAGCAGACGCTCTCATCCATTAAACGCTACAAGAGCTCATGTAGATGAAGGGTTCGCGAGAAAGGCAGCCTCGTATGGAGTAACAACGTGCTTCTGTAGGACATAGGTGGTTTGCTTAGGGGAACCACATGAAGGTCAAAACAAACATGGCTCCTGCCTCACATCTGTCTTTGAGGTTTCACCCTTCTTTCATTCGTCTCTTCCTGCTTCGCTTAGTTAATCTTAAAAATAAAAAAAAGCTCGATCACATAGCTCACGTCTACTCACGTCTACTCATGTCTACTCTCCGGCTTTCATGGGCCATCCATTTAAACTCTATGTATTATAGAATTTAGACATAAATTAACAGACGGTTAATTGGGGAAACCCAAAAACCCAATGAAATTTTCATGTAGGGTGTTTTGAGAGGAAAGACCCAGTTGCAAGGGATCCCTCATTACTCACCGAGTTCGAGGGAGTATAGAGTGAAAACACAACCGTTACCGAAAGAGAGAAAGACTGAGAGGAAAGAAGAAAGAGGAGGAGATTTTCAATTAATCATCCTCCACAGTCACTAATGTAAAATGTACGTCTGCACGTACATGTTTTTGTAAAACACGACAGCTTTTTTTGCCAAATGAACACATTCTTGTTGTTTCAGCCTTTTGTTGAGAACCTGAAGTGATAGATTCTGACATACTAAAATTAGCTCAGGGGGAGAAAACATTCACCCACCCACTGCACGCAGTAATCTCTCTCTCTCATTCAGTAATGACTGTTATGTGTTTAGGCTGAAGTCTGTCAGTAAGGGGATCCCTCAGACATGCATGTTAATCATCATGAACTTTCAGATATTCCCACACTTTGCTCATTCAAGCCTTGCACATGACTGAATTAACCCGCAAAAAAGGCTATAAACACTATAAGCCAGACACAAGTCAAGTAAATTCTCGAAGACATACAAGAATGCAGACTTTATATATGGTTGAGGCTTTGCCAGAAAATATAGTAGAGGAAATTCTAGTGAAGTGATGCTCATAGGGTTTTAGAATATTGCTTTTATGTTTATTTTTTTAGGTTTAAATCTCTTCCAGTCAGTGATGCAAGTCCCGTGGGCTTTAAATGTACACACAGTGAAATGTCAATGGAAAGAAGCTGGCTGAGCTGAGTGACATTTGGTTTCCTTATTGTGAAATGTAATTGAATATCTTCCATTACAAATCTCTCTCTTTCTCTCTCTCTCTCTCTCTCTCTCTCTCTCTCTCTCTCTCTGAACCACTATTCCTGTTTCTCCAACATGGCCTCACAACTGTGCATTCAAAATAATGTTCTAGACTCAGCTTGACTGAACAGTTTGCTGATTTCTGTTTACCACCTGCACTGAAGATGTCTGAGGATTGTATTGGTGGATTATCAAAGCCTTACAAGCATCATTTGACACTTCTTGCTGTTTTGTGTCAGAGCAGTGAGTTAAAGCATTCAGAAGATTGCACAGCTCCATTGCCTTTTCTAATTAAGTCACAGATCGTTTATATCACAGCATGAAGCACTGAATCCGAAGGTCAGAAGATCCGTTTTCTGTTACAGCGTGGCTCTGACAGTAGTCCGGCTGCAAAACAAATCGCAGGCTCATTCCGATATGTTATCTTTTCTGTAACAGCTTACACAGGGATTTGTATGTCGACACTTTATATTAACAAAGTTATCAGTATAACGAAGTCTTCTGTGAGGAGATGTTTATTAAACATTTTTGGATTGAAGGAGTCTCTGGTATCAGTCATTTGTAACAGTCAGGGGTAAAGCTGTAACCTTAAGTTTGGAGTCCTTGGACATCATTGGTACTTCATGCTTTCCCAAAAACATGTCAAACTGGTGATATAACAACTGTTCCACAACATTAAACATTGAACAGACCTTCCTCAACATTAAACATACCTATAAAAAAATTAAAAAAAAAAAAAAAAGCACGACAGTTTGTCTGTAAATAAGGAAAAGGTGTAAGTATTAGCAAAGTGCCATGGTGTAAGTGCAACAATCCCATTATAGCATGCCGTTAAGCGTAAAATAACTTTTACCACATTAAATCACACCACATCATCTTTTTCTTTTAATAACAGAACACCATGTATGTCATGTTTGGTTTCTTACATATAGGACCCAGCATTTAATTTCAAAATGACATGATTATGTTAACTGTAGCTAATTATAACTGCCAACGTACAGATCACTTACACAGCCTAGCTTATATAATGCTGTTGATGCCAAACAGTTACAACATTAAAGTATACTGATAATGCATGAGTCTGTTCAAGAGAGACAGCAGTATTAAAACGAATTGCTAGAGGTGCTTTTCTCATAATTCAACAAATTAATTAATTCATTAACTTTGAATTCAAAGTGTCGTCAGGACTGAAACCAATAAACATCACCAGCAACGTCTAAGAATCTTTTTATAAGCCGCAAGACAGGTAACATAAAATGGCTCTAAAAATATTCCCTTCAGACATTAAAGTACACAGCTTCACATTAATGTACTTTCTAATCATAATGCCAAATAATACTTTGTCACGTTTCACTTGAAACCTATGGAATGCATTTTTACTTACCAAAGTGTGCAGCATGTAATCTGTCAAAGTATCTAGAAACATATGGAAAATGCACTGGATGCAAATGTGCCACAGTTTTCATAGATTTTCTATTCAGATGTTTTGGTTCAAACATTTGTCTTTATCATTTACACAGAAAGCAGTAATAATAAAAAAAAACAAGCTCAATAAAGCCAATGAGACCATCGTTTCATTTTTTTCAAAGGTTTTAAAAAGTCATGGTGGTAAACATTATAGATGAGTATTTCTTTTTCCTGGTGAAGACAACACAAAAAATCATTTCAGGACAAAAGCTTAGCAGGTCCATACATTCATCTGCAATTTCATTTCAACTTCACTCCAATGCATTTCACTGATTTTACATCAACAATCAAATGATCAGTTTGTTACATTATGCTCGATCAGTAACCAGGTATGATTTAGTAACAGCTGTTGTTTAGCACGCAGAGAAACAGCAAAACAGCCATCAAGGGTAAAATTGTAAATGCTATAGGATCTGGATACAATGGAAAGTTTTGTTCTCTTAGTTTGGCCATAGTTTTTCTCATTATTAGTGAGAGTGCAGCAGACAATCACATTATTGTTATCCGTCAGGAGTATTCGGTATTGTTTTGTCTGGATTTCAACTGCTGCAATTGTCGAAATATCGACACCGTTCCGACTCTAAAATGTGCGACACGGTCGGGATCGGTGCGCTTGTATAAAGCTAAGAGATCTGTGCACTCGTTTACCCACCACACTCGTTTTTATCCCCCTCTTTTCCCTATCCACTTCCATTGAGTTTCATTTGAGTTTCTATTTTTTTGTCATCTGTACTTCTGCTCGAATAACATGTTGCATACACAGTATGACCAGTCTGATCAAATGTATTTACACTCCCAGATACTATATGCTTACAAAGACATAATCCTCTGTTTGTTCAAAAGTATTGGCACCCCTAAACTTCTGTGTGTGAGCTAATGTATTGGCACCCCCAAAATACGTACTTTTACACACACACACACACACACACAATCATGAGTCTTTTAAAGTAGTTTCTGCCCCATACTATGTGCTTATACACACATACCCACACACTAATGCTAATGGTACTGATGCTAATGTCATTGCTTCGCTGCAATCACACTCGCATTTTCTTCAGGAAATGCACCTCTCTAGTTATAGTCTGCTTCTCTTTTACAATAACACAAGTCTTGAAAAGAAATCTTGAGATTCAGAAAACGTTTAAACAGATTGCATGTGCAGTTTATTACTGTTTACTCTATCACTCAGTCACGTAGTGAACTTTAACATAAAGTTATTATATAAAGACCAGCAGGAGATTTTTTAGAGGGTCCACCGTCTACAGTGTTCAGCCTCTCGAAGAAACCTCCTGCTGTTCTTTCCACCATGACTGAAGTTCACTTAACAAACAGGAGATTTTTTTCCTAGAGGCTGAACATGGCAGGTAGTGCAGTGATTAAGGTTCTATGTGTGTGTTGTGTTTTGAGTCGAATCCCAAAGCTGTAATTGTAAAGGTGTCATCTTTTGAAACTTTTGAAACTTCACCAAACAGCAGCCATGCAAAAACGATCTACATTTCCAAATAGTGGACAGCTTAAAAAAGTTTCCAAATGATCACTAAGTCATGAAATCGTCCACAGAGTTTCTTGGGCTTGCTTTACAGTTGACATTTCTACCAGCAAGAGGACCGGGAAGCTGAGTTTATTAATGACACAAAACAATCCTAAAAAGAAGCTTATTGATAAAAACCTCAGGGTTGAATACAACTATGGAAAAAATGACAAAGAGAACCTACAAATAAAGTATACGCAGGACAAACATGTCAGCTGAAGTCTTAATAAAGAAAGTAAATGTGTTAATGTACGATGTGTATTGGGCCTGGTGAACTCGGCTTTAAAGGAAATGAAGTCAGCTGCTGTAACCGTCTTTAGCAGCACCTGAAACAGGCACTGAAACAAGCACAGTCTAAAATTTCTGCAGAGATCCCTGAGCAAAGAATGATTTTTTAGGGGCATTAGAGACTAATTATATATTAAAAGCTTGGCAAAGTCAATCCTAATAAAAGCGCTTTGTATAAACGATAATAGCCGGATACCTGCTCGTTGCAACCCTTTCTGTTTTGCTTTAATAAAAACGTCCTCCTTCGCCTCCAGCTTTGTGTTACATTCAAGGCTGAAAGATTGTACGTCTTCCTTTTGCCCTATTCCTTTAAACAAGATGTGGCATTTCTACTTTTGCATGATAAGTACTTTGAGTGGTGAATGGCATTTTAGCCTCTTTTAACTAATTAACCCTACACAAAAGTGACAAACGTAGGAAAGAGAATACGGGGGTGTAGGAACACACCTGAAGAAAATGGGTGGTATGTGTGGGCTAGGGTTGGAGTGAAAAGGAGAGAAATGTGTGTATGACACATCGTATGAAAGAGGGAATCCTAGTCTCAGTATGAAAAGTAGGCTTAGTTATGCATAAGTATATTGCGTACTAAAAAGTCATTTTAAACCTCAGTTATAAATGTTTTACTGCTGCTCGGCTTGTCTTGGAAAATTTCACAAGTGCAAACAAAGACACTATGCAACACGTGATTAAAGGGGTTGTTTTTACCTCATTAACTCACTAAACACTGCAATCTTTGTATTAACACACAACCTCTAGTCTGTGGAAAAACACAACACATACAACGAATACAAAGCATTAAACAACAACTACAATAGACACGATGAATTACTTTTTCTAAGCACAACTCCAGCCTGCGGCTTGTAAGCGCTGTAAAATCCTCATGACCATTACATTTCATTTCATTAAACACCATCATAAAAATACATTACAGACATGAACTCCATACAGTCAGTTACAAAAACTGTCAAAGGCAGATATTTAGTTGTCACTGAACAATCCACCATTGAAACTGACAGCTTGGTGTATTGTATATATCTCTGTGTATACTCTGAGTTCCCCTTTATGTTTGACAACGCGATAACTAATGGACTGGTTGCGAAATACTGTAATAAATACTTAAATACTGAAATAATGCAAACATTTATATAGCAAAGACTAATAAATAGTATTCATTTAACAAATATTAACCCTTGCGATAGACTGCCATCCCACCCCAGATGTACTCCTACCTCGGGTCCACTGTTTCCACATCCACCACAACCCTGACCGAGGTAAAGCTTTTACTGAAGATTGTTATGAATGAATGAATAAAATGAAGGAATGAAGTAATGAACTATTGTGTTTGTTACTGCTCATAAAAGCTCTAGTCCTGCTAGCATGATTTAGTCTACCGTACTTTAACCCGTTTTGATTTAGCCTGTCTAGTGTTTGTCTTGCTTTAGTCCAGTTTACTTTTGCATGTCTTCCTATGGTCCGTCTAGCTTTAGACCGTTTTGGTGTAGTCCGTCCTACTTCAACTTGAATTTCCCCCCAGGGGATCAATAAAGTATCTATCTATCTATCTATCTATCTATCTATCTATCTATCTATCAACCCATTTTGCTTTAGTCCATCTTGCTATAGTCTGTTTTACTTTACCTTTATTTTACTTTTTAATTTTACTTTGTTGTACTTTACCCTTTATTTACTTCAGTTTAATTTTGCATTTCTTCCTATGGTCCGTCTAGCTTTAGACCGTTTTGGTGTAGTCTGTCGTACTTCAACTTGAATTTCCCCCAGGCGATCAATAAAGTATCTATCTATCTATCTATCTATCTATCTATCTATCTATCTATCTATCTTTCAACCCGTTTTGCTTTAGCCTACCTTGCTATAGTCTGTTTTACTTTACCTTTTATGTTAGTCCATCTGTCTTACATTTGTATATCTTGCATTAACCCATCTTGCTTTAGTCTAACTTTACCCCTTCTTGCTTTAACCCGGCTTGCTTTAGCCCCCACTTGTGTTCGCATTTTTTGCATTTTAGATTGCCATGCACTAGTCCATGACATTTCAGTGCATCTTACTTTTGTCATACATACAGCTTCCTTTAGTCCAGCTAGCGTTATTCCATCTTGCTTTAGACTGTGTTGCTTTTCTATGTCATTTTTCCGTCCATTTTGCTTCTTGCCACAGCCTCTCCAACAAATCACGAAACTATCATGTTAATACAGATCATGTATTAAATCGTTTTTGTGATAAAATAGTCTCTACATTAGACATATAGTCCATAATGGGCAAATGGCAACCTATAATAGGATTGGCTTATTTATCAACTGTAAAGGTACGATGGCAGCATATACGCAAAGCCTTAACCACTTTGTGATTACTGCATGAAAATGCCTCAATCTATTTGAACAGAAATCAGATGTAAGTGATGTTTTACTGCTGTTAGTCTCTGAAAACCCAAAATACCGACAATAGATGAAAATAACACGATAAGCTTTTTTTTTGCAGTTTTGTTTATCTGAAATGAGATCATACATGAGCAGTAGTTTGAGTTTTTAAGTACATTTTTATCCTGTATACAATTTCAAACCCTTCTTAGTAATCTTCATAAATTCAGCAACAGTTTGTCAGGAATGAAACGGTTGATACTTTGTGAAGCTGAGTGTCACCTGAACCTGTGTCGATGTTTCCAGGTGTTTTGAGGTTCATTGTGCTTTTAGCTCAGTTCATGAAGTTCAACAGCTAAGATTTTCAAGGATTCAAGGAGACTTTATTGTTATTCACATCACATGTGGTACATGGGGTGGAACAAAATTGTGATCTCAAGGTCCCAGTTTCACCCAAAGAGCAATACTAAATGAACAAAATAAAATAAAAATATATATATGTATGTATAAAAAGAAAGAAATATCGGTATGTAGAAAGAAATTTTATTCTTAAAAAAAGCATCTATCCTACATGTGTGTTTACTATACTATTTAATTATATAGTCCTGTGTATGTTCGCTTGGTACTGTGTGTTTCATCATGTCTGATCTGCCTCTGTATTCAATCTTTTTCAAAGTTTTATATATATATAGAACTTTTATCAATATTGTTATTGTTAGAAAGCAGCTTTACAGAAATCCAGGAGCAGATTTGGGGCCCTAATCTGCAAACCAGATCTGACAGAGGGCAGGAAAACCTTCGGATGATATACGGATGAGAAACTGACTTAATGACTAAAACATAATGACGAGATTATTATTAGAGACTTTAATTAGAATTACAGACGCCAGCTGCCGCTTAATGTTTATAATAGCGTAAGTATACTTTACCAAAGCCATCATAAAGATATCATATCTTTTTTTTTTTTTGCTTTTGACGTGTTTGACATGTAATGTAGGATCGGACGAGTAAGCAGCATTCATTCAAGTCAAATGCGAAAGTAAGGCATATTTGTTTGATTGATAAACAATGAAATGTTCGATCATTTCCAAACCTCCTCAGCCAGCATTAGGTATTATGATGATATTCTAACTAATAAACGTAGTCTTTACAAACTGGATGACTTAGCAACTTAGTGACTTAACAACCTAGTGACAAAGCAGTAAGAATAATCGCGCGCTCATTAATCATTAACGAATAAACTCTTTCCCACACACTATGTATACACTACGTACAATTAACGACATATACAAATAAACAGTTTCTTTACTGTTTAAAGTATTTAATATGAAACCAAGTGTTACATTTAATGCCATTTAGATTGAACCCTTATAGTAAATAAAACTTGTTTGCAGTAGCACAAGTCTGATTAAGTCTGATTTCCAAAAATAAATGAGCTTATCGTCAATTGTCTCCAAATCATAATCACCGTCACGGAAATAAACGAAGCAATTTACCAGCTTGGTCCTTTGGCTTGTGCTGTCAACGTATAGGGTACAGTTAAGAGAATCAATTTCAATCCAAAAAAAGAAAGAAAAACAAGACGTTGGTTTTTCGTTGTTTATACCTTAGAGTTCCGCATAACCATAAATGCATGACATTAGAACAGTCTCAACTCGATACACACAAATAAAATCCTCATCAGAACTGTGAATGTTTATGTTCTGTTGAGGCCTAGTGCTTTCAGTCAGATTACAGCATTTATGTTCAATACTCTTTATATACTCTCAATTTATTATTATTATTATTACTATTATTATTATTACTATTATTACTATTATTACTATTATTATTATTATTATTATTATTATTATTATTACTACAGTTGCAATGATGATAAAAACACAATACCATAAGTATGCCCCATAACTACACATATACAAGTCATTATTGTATTGATTGAGAACATAACCAGCACTCACACATTAAACATTATAAAAATTCATACACTGTAAAGGATTTAAGTCTGTCTGAGTGAGAACGTTAGCATGGTCTCATGTACCGTGCGATTAGCATTGACTAGAACCTATTGACTGACAAATCCAAGCCCAAGTGCAAGCCCAGACTTTGTACTGATATAAATTATACTAAGCATTGTACGGAATTTCAAAAACGAGTACTTACAGTATCAATGTGATGAAGCAATTCCTTCTGCTGAACCACACACAGCTACACTGGCATTAAAGTTCTCCAACACATCAGCACACATACGGCACAGGAAACAATGCTGTCATCTGTCATGTGTCTGCCCGACTACTGCAGAAGACTAAACCTAGTTTAGAGTCGCTAGCATTGCCACATCTACACTTTTGCTTCAAATTCTCTCTCTCTCTCCTCCCATTAAGACCACCATGAACACTTCCTGAAGTGTGAGTGCTTAGATCCTCACCAGTCCCTCTCTCTCTGTCTGTCTCTCTTTCTCTTTCTCTCTCCATCTATCTCTCTCTGTCTTATATATATATATATATAATGCATTTTAAGCACCTTTTATATGTATCCTTGTACGGAAGTCATCATATTTTGTACTGCCTTGTAGCAATATTCTCATGTGGATATTTTATTTGCATTATTACAGGAGCAATGCAGCTGACCCATTTAGGCCCTTGCACTTTTTTCTCTTATAATGTAGCTTTATATACTTTATATGTATTTTTGAAATATGTTTGCCATCTATACTTGCATGATTATAGACAAAACTAGCATACACAGACACAAGTATGTGTACTATATGTTATGCTCAGGGGTTACACTGGAATTTGTAATGTGGAGTGGGGGGGCTCTGGTTTCAGGGTTGACATAGATGCACATGCATGTGCGCTTCAGCAACAGTGACGGGCAAAATGTTTTTACACACAAATGTCTACGTTTGATATGCCCTGAATGTGGCAGAGTGAGTGCCACACTACAGCTGATGATAATAAAGGCTTTCTGTGAGTGCTGGAATGGTGGTGTTCGGATATCATTACAGGAATGGAGTAAATTAAACTAGCTAGCATTGCCTACCCATTGTGCGCAAACCATACTAGCTAGCTTGACACTTGAACTTGAACTAGCTTGCAAAGATTCTGAGGCGACGGCATGTCGTGTTAACATTAAACAGCTTTTAGTAGAATCGACATGCAGTCTATGTTGTTTAAGCAGGAAATCAGATTTCAAATTAATATCAAATTTGCATCCAATTATGAAAGAAATGAAGTGTCAGTTTACGACCTATTTCTCTCAAGACCTTACCATCATCCTTTGGCATCTGTGGTGAGTTTGAGCATCCCCTGATAAAACAGAAGAGTGTATGTGCTGGGGCTGAGCCCCAGAAAGCCCAGGCTCCATTTAACCCCTGATGACGCATTATATTTGTACAAATCAAATATCATCAAATCTTCTCTTGAAAGTTTCTCTCATCACTGATTACATTTGTACATACACTCACATTCCATTTCATATTGGTATTGCTGTAGATTCATATTTGCTGTAAATCATATGTTTAAGTTAAGGATTTTAAGTGCTTAAGAAACATACCTCAAACCTATTCCTCAAAACCGTAGTGCAAAGAGGCACTTCTAAGATAAACTGACAGCAGATCTGAGGCAGATAAGCGAGCATGTACGATGGCACTGAAAATTTCCTAAGGATTCTGTTAACAAACCAGGGCCCGGAGTGCTATTGTGTTTGCTTTCTAACCCACTAACATATGTGTCGTAGTGTTATCACACATCTCTCAGTGATACCTGTGTGTGTGTGTGTGTGTGTGTGTGTGTGTGTGTGTGTGTGTGTGTGTGTGTGTGTGTGTGTGTGTGTGTGTG
>JAOVVG010000047.1:26609231-26623004 GCA_028566375.1 Leptodoras nelsoni | reverse complement strand
ATATATATAAAACAAAATACTTTTAGTAATACGTTTAACTCTTACTTAATTTCCAAGAAAACTTTTTTTACCCCATACATTTTTAGTTAGACGTTTAAAGTACATTAAAGGCATTAGTCATGTCTATGACCAGCAAACATGATGTTTTCAGGGAAATGGTTATGACACTTAAAAACTAATATAACGACACAACGGTTTCAGTCCCTCTCACCTGATACCATATACAGCACATGCCTCACTGATCCGCATATGTAGACTCCAGTGTCTATGCTCCTTACCGAGGAGATTTTCAAATTGTTTCCTTCCATGGAAGCCCTCTTAGCGGTATCTGTGTTGCCTTAAAAACAAAACCATTCACACCATCAGACACCCATAGACAAAAGGAGAACGTGTTCTGTCTGCATTCCTTAGATCACTGTGAGACAGTCTGATGATGACAGCAAGTATTAAAAAAATGTTATTAAAGCTTTTGATACCTTTGCGAGATAATCCTGATCTGGATTTGCCTATCACTAGGACGTTGTTGAGTTTCCACTGAACTTCTTCCTTCATCTGAACAGAACAGTTCATCTTTATGTCAGCTCCACTTGTTGCATAAATATCTGTACAAATTCCTGTGGTTACACAAAAAGCTGCAACGAAGACAAGATAGTTACAGGTTCAGTGGAGCTTCATCATGTTGAAAGATCAAGTATGAGCCGCATCACTGTATGTGTATTCATTACAATTTTCACTTACCAAAGGTGAGCCAAAGCAGGTATTTCGACCTAAACATTTCTGTTCAGATCCTGAAGGGAGAAAAAAAAACACTAAACAATGTAGCTTTATTAATATGATATAATGATATAGTGATAGTTTGTTCTACCAGTCTGTGGAGCAAAAAATTGTTGTATAGTAATATTTTGATATTTATTCTGCTATCATTTCTTTCTTCTTCCAAATATGATTAACTTCATATCTTTTTCAGATGGTAATCTAAAGATCAAAAACCAAGGCTGCAGAAGCTATTTCCGCTCACGCCACTTTTGTTTTTCTCTTCTGTGCACCGCTCTAGTCGTGAGCAGGTTGGGGCGCTTTCCCCCCGCCGAGCATAAATATCACTATAAATACAAATCTGAATAGAAAAATCAGCATAACTATAATTTGGGGGCAGCACACCAACTAAAGTGTTTCGTACATAGAGTGTGAGATAAAACCGTACAAACTACAGAGACCGTCATTTAAAATGTTCATAATGTAGACTTTTCTAATGTACTACGCAGAATTATAGTTATTGCTGATCCTATATTTATTGTTATTATAATATGTGTAATTATAATCACAAATATAATTATTCCTGATCTTTATGCTGATTACATTTGTGTTAAGTGTCTATAGACTAAATACTGCAATAAACTTTCAGTAGTTATTTTCACTCAATATTATAGACAGAAATGCATAAAGCATAAAGCCAAGTAATGTAGCAGCAACACTGTATATATCTTTTTTTTTGTAGTTAATTTAGTATTTATGGATATATATATACATACAGTATATATACAGTATATATATACAGTATATATATATATATATATATATATATATATATATATATATATACACAAAAGTATGCAAAACAGTGTTTCTTTCTTCAAACACCGTTGTGTCTGCCTCTCTAATTTCTGTATAGTGAGTTTTATTTATTTTATTTATTTTATTTTATTTCACGCATGTATTCCTACCATAATTCTTCAACTACACTGAAATTGTAAAAGAAAATCCATAAATACTAAATTAACTACAAAAAAAGAGAGCAAAAACACTTGTTTGCAATTGCTGGTCAACTACAACTTCTGAATTGCAGAAAAACCTACTGTCGTTTTAAATTTTCATTCTCACAGAGCTTGACATTTTATATTCCAGTGCCAGTGTAACTTTTTTAAATGTTTTATTGTGACAAAACAATTGTGTTTGATTTATTGTAATGTATTATTAGTAGTAGTAGTAGTAGTAGTAAAAAATAAGCTGTACATGCTTGTTACTTAGGTCCAAATAAGAAACTTTTAAATTTATTATTTTTTATTTATAAAACTTTTAAATTAATTCACTATAAAATATTTATTTTTGCTTACTTATAAAAGAATCATTTTCAAGAAATGAATGTGTACTTATTAATTTTTTTTTTTTTTACTTTAAATCTGTTTTTAAAAAAAGACGTTCGACTGACATTAGACACTACCAAACCATTTAAGGTTAGTTTTTTTTTATGAATTATTTATTTTTAATGAGAAAAGTCTGACTGTGATATTTTGCTATACTTACAGGAGCGTTGAGTTGAGAAGCTGGTGCGTGCTGGCTGCTCCGACAGTAATGTAGGTTAATGTCGATTTGCGAGCAGCTGTTCTGTTCTGCACAGCATCAGAGGAGGAGAAACGAAAAGGAGGTTGAAGAGGACCAGAAAAGAGAGCGGAAGAGAGAAAAATGACACGAGGTTTGTGGGGAAAAAAAGTGTAGTGAGAAGTGCAATTAAAAATGATGAGCCCCATGTTTCAATTCTTCATATTTTGTGCATTGGTTGTTTAAAGGGAATATTCTCCCAGAGACAGAACACTGGAGGCATGAGGTATAGATGCGGCAGACTGTTACTGGAGCGCATGATTATTTTATTTGCATTTGTGAACTGATCACATACTGTGCATGCACATAATCATAAAATGACTCTACCTTCTGAAACTACAGGAAATGCCTGTTACAGGTTTACACTCGACATCAGGTAAAAGCGTCATGTTTACGAGGTTAAACAGTGAGACGCGTCTCAATATTGTGAGTTAGTCCTTTTTTTTAAGCCTAAAATTTCTTCTTGTCAATTTAGCCACCACAATCCTGAACAGATTAAACCAGGCATTAAAATTACATTTAAAAAATCATTATATAAAATAATTTATATGTATTTTTCTTTTAAAAAAAATATACATCCTTTTTATTGTATAAAATGCATTTTTACTTCTTTTTTTCATCTGTATTTTTCCATTAGATGAGTCAAGTGAGTTATGCATTTTAAATACTTTTTTTTTTTTAATTACTTCAATATTGTCTTACATTATTACACACAGTACTGCAACCTGAAGTAGACTGAACCCAGGAGTCACTCTGAATGTATATCATCACTTGCTGGACAAGCTATACGTTTACATAAACATAAAAGTCATGTGAGGTTTTGCCTGGCAAAATGGATGAAGATGAAAATGGATTTTTCTACAAGCTTTTATTTTTTGATGTTTCACAACTTCAACAAGTAAACAAAGATGAAAATTAAACGATGTGAATTTACAGTTCCATTGTAGAACATTTAATCATCACTTCGTTTCTCAAGGGCATTTTGTTACCTTGCAAGTGATCATCCTAAAATAAAAATGGTAGCAGAAATGCCAGTTGCTAATGGCTGGTTCATTTATTTCATACCATAGATTATAAACTGTTGTCCTGAGATCACAAGAAATATAAGTTCTGATGTCAAGAAAACAACTTCTGTTATCTTGAAGTCACAAGACAAAAAAACAAAAAAAAACATGGTTTTTCTGTAGTCTTGCAGAATGCAGTTTTATTTTGCACTGCACAATAATATTGCAGTCTCCTCTGCCCTGTATGAATGTGAAATGATCTTTTTTTTTTATTTCTAGGACAGAAGTGAATTCCTGCCCTGGCCTTGTGTCAGCTCCATCCTGTCGTGTCGCATGTGGACACACAAACTGAACACATTTATGCATATTTTGTATTCTAAAGACCCAACACCATTACATAGATTCCGTTACTCCCAAACAATGAGCATAAGAAAAAACCTCTATTAAAATGACATTTTAAAACTATTTCTTCCTGCATCTAACAGCATGTACACAATAATAACTCCAGACAGACTCATTGGCAAAAAGACTTTTGTTTTATTTTATTTTTATTTTTTTCAAAGCAGAAAGAACAAAATGAATTCAGTTCCCCAAAAAAGGAGAAAAACACCCTTCAGCTGTCAGGCTTGCAACACATGACCGCACAACCAGTTTGATTTGGTTTTCCTTTTTTTTTTCCAGTGTGCACCCTTGATTTTATTATTGTCATGGCATGTAGTGATCTAAATCTTCCAGCCTTTGCAGAAATCACATGGGAAAACAAAAGGGGTAGAGAGCCTGGCTCTAGAAGCAACGACTGCACAATAACCATTACAGGACCGAGGAGGAGAGAGGGAGGGGGAGAGAGTGAGAGAGAGTGAGAGAGAGAATGAAAGAGAGAAAGAGAGAGAGAGAGAGTTATGTAGGAGGTCTCTTGTACTATCGGTGAGTCCTGCAGCACAGGCTCCTCTGGTGAGCAGTGGGCAGTGTAAGAGGAAGAAGTGCTTGAATTGCTCAAACAAAAGCCTGTGTCAGTTCAGAAGCGTGAATATAACCCTTCCTCCCAATCCCCCTCTCCCCAGCATCCCTCAGCAGCTAAGACAACGTGTGTGTTTGTAAATGATGTCATCTACTCCGCCACTCTCCTGTAAAAGTACAGGTAGCCCAGGTCCTTGGGTGGTTTCTCAGAGGCGCACACTTTTTGATCGTTAAAGATTACCCATCTATGAAAGAGAACAGAACACGTAATAATCAAATCGTATTTCCCAAAAGCATGACATGAATGGACTCTAGCCCTGTCCGGACGGAATTAAATTTGCATGGGGTCCTGGGATAATTTCCGCCTTTACAAATACGGCTCTGTAAATTTATCTGTGTTTAGTCTGTTTTCTCTCTGTCCCTGAGGAAAATGCAGACTCAATTACCTACAGTTTTTCAGCTAACATCATCATATATCAAATAAAAATAAATCGATGAGAAAAGCAAGATCCCTCTGCCTTTATAAAGGGCGATTAGAGACATTACTTACTAGTTGTATCACACATATTATACAGTATGTTCACGTGACGCAAACATCCAAGCTTGTAGAAAAGAAAAGCCGCTAAAAACTCGCTTGTTCCATAGTAATTTTAATACCACCCAGATACATGAGCTTTATCACTAAGGAGAAGTGTAAATGTTCCATTACAAACATCCCCCTGATAAACTAATCCAATCCGAACAGGGCTTATGAAAGAAAAGGGCTTTACTCACTGTTGGTCCTTTTTGATGTGACAGACGTAGTGACCGCACATTGTGCTCGTGCCCATGTGACTGATAAAAGCAAACAGCTCGTACTCTGCAGGACAGAAACAGACACCCATAAGAGATTCATAACAAAAATAATCAATATATACACTGCAGGAGGAGGGAGATTAAAAACTAGCAACGTGTTCCTTTTTCTACTCATTATCTAACAAAACATTAGGTCTAACACCAGAATATAAATACACGAAAGTGACTCACTTCCTGGTCCGTCACGAACGCGTGGTCCAGGCGGTGCATCTCGGCTGGCTTCGCTGGCTCCCTCCGAGCGGCCGCCCTCGGACACCTCCATAGACTCCAGATCATCCAAGTGAGAGAAGATCCAGTCCACTGCACGCTCGAGAATGTTACTCTGCACACAAACATTTTTAACACACATTCAGGAAATGTGCAAGTCGACAGAATTACAGCGGGAGTTTATGCCTACAGTTGCGAGGTTTGATATGAGCATCTCTCCCCATCTCTCCCACTGAGCCAGGCCGTCTGTTCGGATTTCGAAGCACAGCTGTTACAGCTGTAAACTACATGGTAACTACCTACCCTAAAAAGTACAACAGATCTTAATCTTAGCGATGTACAGTGTATATACAATGCACAGAGTCTCAGGGTTACTGTTGATAAATAAAGAGGAAATGTGTCACCCTTAGACTGGATTATGGTTGAGCCGAACACCATACACATACACCAAAAGCATGCACAACTGCTTAGTCCATTTCACTTTTTAATGCTTGCGGAAAAAAACGAGTAAGTAATCCGCCTTGTTCATTCTTATTACAGCTGCTATTTTATTTTATGTGCAGGTTCTCAAGTTCACCTGGCAGTGCAAATCGCTTCTGTGTGCAGGTGAAGGAAATCTGCCTGAACCCTAAACAGATCCTGACTGTGTTCTGAACTTTTCCTTTTCTTCGTCTCTAGGGTTAGAAACAGTAATGTAATTAATGTGGAATAATAATGACTATGTAGCGTACTCACTGTAGCTTTGAGGGCACGTGAAGCTTGATCTCGGCTAAATCCCATGGAGACGATGGTCGCCAGGTGCTCCTCGGACAGGCTTTCAGTGGGGGTAGATCCAAGAGCAGAACTAGAGCCAGGCAACACCAGGGGAGAGGCAAAGTCTGCAGCAGGTCGTGTGGATACGATCAGAGAAATGCGACTGGTCAGGAAAAGCTGGAGCAAGCTGTTTTTCAGTTTAGAATTTTTGATACATTTACCTGCATCATCCATATGCCCCATCACCCAGTTCATGGCAGCATCGATGCCCGTGTTTCCTGTGTAATACACAGCCTTTCTACAGGCCTCGAGAGGAAAGCCCATATCACACAGCTGAGACACTGTAGACTCATCTAACACTGGAGCTGAGAGACAGAGACAGAAATTCCTCTAAAAATGTGATAGAATTTCACATCAGATGAATGCATATAAACTGCAACCAAACAATACAATACCTCAATAACTTAAAAATGTAATGTAACACAAAAACACAAAAAAATAGCACTGGTAAAATAATACCTTACAGAAGTCATACATTTACTGAGAAAATATTTTAAACCAAAACTATAAAATTAAATTAAATAAAATCAAGAAAAGAAAATCATAAGAAAAGCTCATAAAGTATATTGTCAAAAATGAACACTGAAATAAATAAACCAACTTCTTCATTCTGTCCAAATAAAAAAAAATGGGATGCAATATTGGCATGACCTTTGTGATGAGTTTTTTTTCCATATATACCTCGCAGGACTATTTTAAATTGTAATTTTAAAAAATAGCACCCGATTGCAATTTCAGACATGGCAAGCCTAAAAATATATGAAAAAAAAAAACATGCAACATAAAATAAGTAAGCAGTAAGCAAAGAATGAAAGAAGGGTGAAAAAAAAGTGACTGAGATGGACAGATGAGCGGGGAATTAAGAGAAAGAGACAGACAGACTGACACAGCAGTGGGGAATAGAGAGAGTCGTCCTCCTCGTTGCCGTGGGAACCCAGGATACCTTTGACCTCCACGTCAGGAGTCATGAGAGGGGGCGGAGCCACCTCTGGAAGAAGCTCCTCCCCAGGTTGTTGTCCGGCCCCCCGGAGCTCGCTCAGATCCAACGTATCAGGAACATCGATGCTAACATCTAGCAGAGAAATAACGTGCGGAATAATGATTAAAAACAGAACAGCACGTTTACAAATTTATTTAACATACATAACGTGTGTCTAAGGCAGCGCTTCAATAACTATGTAGGTTCCTGGAAGACAGGATTCAAAGGTAGCATACTTCACTGCATTGTTCATTTACAAACATACTCTAAGGCACTAACCTTAAACTCCATTAGAAAAAAGAAATAAAATATCAGTTTAAAATAGAGCAAATATTCTGTGACCAACAGTCACATTCAGATTCAGGCATGACGGCATGCCTTCCTCCCTCAGAATGCAGCCTCAGCAGGTCTCTCTTTTTTTTATTTACATATTAGACATGTGTATAAACATATATTAAAAAAATAACAGCAATAATTTATTTTAAAAAACTCCAAGCAATTAATTAGGACACATCATGAAGGCAGCATCCTTTCAGATAAAGAATATAAACTGTAAAACAAAGCTGATTAAATAGTTACCGAGTTTTTTAGGGACCCAGTCCAGACCAAAAGTAAATTTCTTGATTTGGATGACAAGGTAGTCAGGAAAAGAAGCAAAGCGTGTGGTCCTGAAATCCAGAAAAAGACCAAAGGAGCTCAGTAACTAGTCTACATTCACCTGTTATGCGAATGGCACAGTCGAGGAAGATGACAGAAAGTGTAAAGGTTCTTTACTTGGTGGCAGTGGTCTTGCCCTGCACCGCAGAGCTCCAGAAGTCTGTGAGTGTCTCAGGCTCACTGAGAGCATTCATGCAGGCGGAGAAAGGGATTTGAGCCCGAGGAGCGACAGGAGGGGAGCTTCCGGTTGTCTCCGCCTCTTCCCGCAGACGCTCAGCCTCCTGCAACTCTTCTGATGGAAAAAGAAAAGAAAAACAAAGAAAGACTGAGTTGCAAATGAAAACAGAACAACAAGGTTAAAATAGGGGCATGGAAATATAAAATGCACTAATACACCATGCAACATTAATGAATCGCATTGTGCAAAAATAATCATGGATCATGGATTCCTACAGGCTTTTCTAGCAATTAATCAGTTAGCAATCAGTTACATTTGGACTTTTATTTATAACTGAATCATAGTGATAGAAATGTAATGAATCTGTTACTGGTGAATGCTATTAAATGAGAACTTTAGTGCCAATTTTAACATTTCAAACTGTATTGCTGGTGCTTTAACCTACTGTAAAGATTTTGAGTTCAATATTCCTGCTAGGCATTGTAGCTTCTCAAAACAGGTGTCTACAAAAGGTTCCCAAGATCCTTTCACCTTTGTTGGTGGCCTGGTCCATTGGTACAGGCAGCTGCACTATGTAGTCAACTCGTTGGGTGTATTTGGCCTTCTGAGACTGCTGGCACACAATCCTTTCCTCCACCAGGAAGCGGAATGCTTCAGATGGGTTTGGCCCAGACCGGCAGTTCCTCTGTGAGAGAGATGGAGGGAGTGGATGAACAATAAAAAAGTGGGGTGATGAAGGTGGGAGAAACGACATTGCTTACCTCCACCATGTTTATGAAGTGAAGAAAAAACTCCTGAGCATCTTGTTGCCGATTGGTGGAAAACTCAGGGTGGCCCCGTCCAACGAGGGCTTTGAACATGCGTGGTGCTATGCCAACCTGGTCTCCCTGGAAGCACATCGTTTGAAGCTGTTAGTTACGTACAAAATAAAACACGATGAACTCTACTGTTATACAGAGGTGTGTCCGATGAAAACCTCGATTTAATAATAATAATAATAATAATAATATTTTATTTATAAGTGACTTTCAAGATACCCAAGGTCATGGTACATAAATGGAATAAAATACTAATTATAGTAATAAAACTATATGCACTAGGCTATAATAATAGTTATAGTGCACAATCAGATAAAATAGATCAGAGCTACTGAAGCAATAAATAAATAAATAAATAAA
This sequence comes from Leptodoras nelsoni, assembly GCA_028566375.1. Lineage (NCBI taxonomy): Eukaryota > Metazoa > Chordata > Actinopteri > Siluriformes > Doradidae > Leptodoras > Leptodoras nelsoni. The sequence goes on along the minus strand of JAOVVG010000047.1, from coordinate 26,613,800 downwards.
CAAAAGTTATAACCAGAGTGACAGGGCTGCAATAATTAAATAAAAGAAAGCTGAAAGCGATGTGTTTTGAATTGCTTTATAATTTATATGATCTACTGCAGTTTATCTTCATAATCACCATTTGGTTCAATGTAACTGGATTCAATTCTAATTCATGTCTCACTTTTAAGGTTTTCATTTGACTCACCTTTGTAGGAAAACAAACGCACCCTGAAGTGTATTACTTTCCTGTAAGAGCACATCCCATGGTGTGTTATTCCTATTGTACCACAACTATTTGCCAACAAATCCAGTTTTTTCTTTATTAATGAATGACTATAACACTATAACATACTGTTATGTGAATGTTATGTGAAACAGGTCAGTTCCTGTTATTTACCAGCCACTGGATGTTTTTCCTCCATCTTGAAGTTGAAGTTAACAATGCAAATCAAAATAAAATGTCAAATTACTGACAGCCTGGAAAACAAACTCCTGAAGAATTTCCCATGACCGTCACTAAGACGGCTTCCAGTAAATGTTACGTAAACACCTCCTAACTGAAAGCGTCGCCATATTAATACAACTTACATGTTTTTCTTTGCTACACATCATGTTTTAAACACCTGTACGTACAGGATATGAGCTGTTACTATAGAAACAATGACCTATTAGAAGGAGCACATTAATGTTATATTAAAGCGGTCAGAGCTGTTATGGGTTTTTTTTAAAGAATTTTAAGAATTGAACCACACTAAAGTAGGCAAAATTTCACAGTTCAATCACTTTAAACAAAAGTTTGGAAAACGAACATAAGAGCTCATTGAGGAGTTGTGGCCTACCCTGGGTTCAGAGGCCACACTGGGGTCATCGCCTGGGTCCGGAGCGGGCTTTGAGTATTCTCCCGAGAGCAAACCATCGCCCAGTTTTGCTCTGCCAGCCGAAAAGAAGGGAAAATGAAGAGAGACAGAGAAGAAAGGATTCTGACCAGTTCAAAACAGTCTGCATTTAAAGTAATTTGCCGTTTTAAAATACAATCAAGCAGAAATGCATTTTCCCTTCAGATTTCTCTCCTGCTGCGCTACTCTCCTGCAACCTCTGCTGGTGAATTAAAGCATCACAGCAGATTTAAGATGCCAGACAAGCAGCCATAATCATAGTAACATTTTAACAGTACTATGCTTTTATACTCACACTTGCGTTTTAAAGTCTTGGCTGGGATCACTTGGGGCTTCATCCAGGATCTTGTCAATGTTGGACACATACCTATTAAAGCAAGTTAAAGAAAAACACTATAAAAAACATTCTCTATAGTTTGTTTTATGCACTTTATGCTTTGTCACGCTACAGTTTTGTTATGATTAAAGGCTATAAAAATCAAATTTTCCATCCGATCACAACAGTGCGGGTGTTATCAGGTCATGTAATGATTGGCAGAGATGTTTCCTTAGCAAAAGCTGACAAGTGAGGTGGAAAAAAAGTGTAGGAACGACAAAGCGGAATTTTTATGCAACGCTTTTGGTTTTAGATTAATTGGAAAATAAAAACGTGGGTGTATTTAACATATATTCCTAGAAGCATGGAATTTGCCACAACAGATTTTGTTTTGCACGTGTTATATGATTTTCCACGTGTTATACGATTTTTTTTTTTATACGACATTCAGCAGGTTTAAAAGGCTACGCTGATAAATGGTGAATCATATTGTAAGCAGTGCTGTAACAATGAGATTAAAATCAGCGTCACTGTGCTAATATCTTTGTGCTTACTAACACTCCGAGAGCACCGAGGTACAAACGGATTATTTAATCAGAGATCTGATTTTTACAGCACTAGACATATGGCCAGATACTGTATACAAATACTGTATGAAACAGTTTTACAGATGATGGAATGAAATGGCATGTTACAGTGAAAGAAAGACTATGCAGTAACACACAAACTGAAAGGTACTGACTTTTCCTGGAAGTCGGGGATGGTGAAGAGCACTTGCATGACTGAGTTGAGGTAGCAGCTGTTGCCCAGGTTCTTCATACCCGTGAGCCCAGGGCCCCAGAGAGGCCTCAGCGTGGTGCCAGACTCCTGGATCACCTCCCACTCACCCACACGCTGGTTCACTGCAATCTCCAGTTCAGTCATGGTGTGTTCTGTCTGCAGCAGACACAATCAGAAAGAGACATGAAGAAATCAGCCTCTTTCTCCAGTAATAAATTCACTCCTCTTCTCAACGGCTCAACAATAACCCACGCATACAGAATCCAATCACTGATAACTCATAAACGTATCGTTATTAAATAGCGCAGGCGTGTGTGTATGGCTCACCTTCTCCATGGTCATCATATCAATACCAAAGTGGGTGAGATGCTCTGCCAGCTTTGAGTCCAAAACCATGTCATCCTCGTCATATGAGTAAACATCTAAAAGAAATTGGCTAATCATACTCAATTCAATACAAAGCTTTATAAAAATACTTTAAAAAAAACGGTTTTAAGTGGAATCATAACCAGAGACCTCGAAAAGCTGCTTCCATACACTGCCGCAAGATTTTAGTCAGATGTAACATTTAATTTAGTTCAAAGTTAAAATATTTAGTAGAAGAATAACCTATTTATTTTTAAAACTGTGCGCCAGTGAAGTGCAACCTTACTGGTCAAAAAAATGTGAATGCAATAAACAATTGTATTACTTTTTAGTGCTGTTTAAAATGGGCCAAAAATAATGTTCGATAATTCATTCTAAAACACATTTTAGATCCATTTGAATATCTATTTTTGTATATAGAGGGCAACACTACAACGAGAGACCTAACTACTTGTATAGGCGAATTTATTTCAGTATAAACATGTCTTTTATAAGATCTTGATATCTACACATTACACAATAAACCAGTAAAATATTTAGGTTACAGCATCTAGAACGGATACTCAGCACTCCGAGCGAGGTGCGCTGAGATTAATATGGAAACACAGTTATCTTTTCCTTGACATGAAACAGGAACTTTCCAAATCAGGGCGTGTGACTCGTGCTTAGCGTACGAATCCCTCCCTCTGTGACCGAGTTGTGAACTCTCCGCCGTCATTAACAGACGGATGTCGCTGAATTATTCGTTTGTTACAGCGTGACCTACATTTTCATTTTCAATTAGTGGACGTGATGATGTGTGGCTCCTGTCAGTCTTGCAGTGCGGTGTGTGCAGTGGCTCATGTAAAACTCGAAAGGCAGGCAGACGTGCCGGTGCTGCTTTTCAACCATAATCGAATATAAATATCTTTAAACAATCAAATTTAGAATATGTGTTGACAGGAGTATTCATTTTTAACTGCATGATGTCTTGCTTTTATTTTTTAAAGGATGAAATGCTGAATGTGTCTCAGAAGGGAATGTAATTCCAGGCTTTGCAATCAGTTTTTACCCAGGCAGGCCCGGGTTCAACTTCCGCTGCGGGAATCGGGTTTAGGAGCAGCAAAGGCTCAGAGTTTAATGCTCTGGGTTACTGATCAGAAGGTGAAGGGTTCAAGCACCAGCACAGCCAAGCTGCCACTGTTGGTCCCCTGAGCAAGACTCTTAACCCTCTCTGCTCTACTTACAGATCACAGCAGCACACAGCAGGTGTGAGGACAAATTCAGCATGTAATCCCCTGATGATGTTTTTTTAAAGCGATCAAGGGATATAAGAACAATGGAAAGATGGTTTTGCTTTTCAATGTGATTTGTTATGATTCCACATGTGCTGTAATGACATGTACCAGCTCCGTCAGGTGTGATGGTTCCCAGTTTGACAGCCAGAGGGTAACCGGTCTTCTGGAAGTGCTGAAGAGCATGGTTATTCCCACCCGAACCGTCGAAATATCTCCGCCCACACAGCACTTTGCCATCCGTCAAGTTCATCCACAGATTCTCCTGCAGGTCACACACCTCGCACTTCCACCCACTGACCAATCAGAGGAGAGTAACACACATACAGAGCATGTACATGCCATTTTCCAAACAGCTAAACAAACTTTGGTCTATCAAGCTGAATTCAGAGAGCATGTGGTTAAGCCGTTCCAGTTTTTTTGTGCATCTTAACCAAGTGAGTGTGAGTGTGTTTGATTACCTAGGAGGAATTTTGACTCCATTGTCAAGCTGCTTGAGTTCAGCTGCATGTTTGGACTCCTGCCTCACTTCTCCATCCCACTGCTGCACCTGCAGAGCTTGTGACACAGAGTCTGCAGCCAGCAACCCTGCCATCGACTGTGACACCTGCATCCACACACACACACACACACACACACACACAAAATCAACACTGCTACTGAACTGAGCGACTGAACTCTACCGTATTATTTCGGTTTGCTGTGAACAGTACTAGCTCAGTAAAGCTTCAGTATATCCTTTACATATTGTAACAACATACTATAACATCTTAAAATCTAAATTAATCCCATAGAACAATTTTTAGCAAACTATTTAAACATCACTACATGACTGTATTATAATAATAAAGACAATTCCTTTAATGCATTAATGCAGTGGTCCCCAACCACCGGGTCGCGACCCGGTACCGGGCCGCGGGCCATTAGCTACCGGGCCGCACAGAACGTTTTAATT